>CM053785.1:471842549-471900049 GCA_028749045.1 Cupressus sempervirens | reverse complement strand
AAAAAATTACAAAGGGGGTGTTCCTTTAAGACCCATTTTTGACACCATTTTCTCTCCCACTTATCCTTTAGCTACTCATTTTGACAACTTATTCTTGCCCTTTGTAGGAAATCAAATTGCATTGTTAAGGAAACTACCCACTTTTTTCAATTCATCAATGATGCTCATCTAGACAGAAATGGTACCTTGGTGAGTTTTTATGTGGTCACTCTCTTCATGATGGTCCCTATTCCTAATTTGATGGAAATAATGAAGCATGAGGTTTGTGCTAAGATGGCTAATTTTTTTAATGTTTTCTAAAGATCTAATGATTTTTCTTTCCATGGTGTCATCTATGAATAGGTTGAGTGGTCATGGGCTCCCCTCTCTCCCCTATTATTGAAAACCTTTATATGGAACATATTGAAGAGTTGGTCCTCTTATCATTACCCTTTAGCCAAGATGGTAGAAGTGATACATAGATGACAGTAATATTTTTTGGCCTCATGAGATTGATGAATTGGAAGATTTTCACTTGTACATCAATATCATTGTGCCTTGTATTTCATTCACAAAGGAGATCAAATCTAGTATTTTTTTTCCTTTCCTTGATCTTCTTCTCATCAGGAAATTTCATGGCTCCCTTGGTCATTGTTTGTTTCAAAAGGCTACGGATACAAACTTGGATATCCACTCTTCTTCCCACCAACATCCTAGCCAAAAATTACGAATTTTAAGACCTTTGCATTGAGAACCTTTAGAATTTGTGGTGATGATAACTTAAGCCTTGATCTTAACCATCTCATCAAACTCTTCGAGTTGAATGGTTACTCACCTAAAAAACTTTCTAGATCCCCCAACCAACCCAAGTCCTTCCACCTTTCCAAATCTAATCCCAAACCTTCACTGTCTGAATATTTTATGCATGTCTAGTCTCTACCTTTGTAGAAGGAATCTCCCAAAAATCTCCAAGATCCTTTCCAAAAAAAATTTGTATGTTTCTTTCAAACTCTATTCTAAAATTAGAAATTGTGTCCCACATATTAAAGACTCCAAATATGTTTTTACTAACTCAAGATTCTACAAGTTGGTTTTCTCTTGTAGAACTCCCTATATTTGCAAAATAGGTTCCTCCTTCCTCACCTAGATCAAAGAGTTAAATGATGATATTAGCATGATAGGGTCTATGATTCCTCCTTAGCTAAGAACTTGTTTTCCAACAAGCATCATATTTGTATAAAAAATATGAAAATCCTATCTAATGAGGAAAACTATTTAAAGAGGAAGCTTAAAGAAGTTGTCCAAATGAATAACCACTCTATTTTTCTCTATCATGATGATGGTTGGCTCTTAAGTCCCTTATGGAAGGAATTTTTAGCCCCACTTGATATTTGTCATCATCCCAAGGGTTGATTTGTTTTTTCCCTTTCCTTTGTTCATCCCTCTCCATTCATAGGTATCCCTCACTCTCCTCTTGGTTCCACCTCCTCGTCTCATATGATCCCATATTTCCTTCCCCATCTCTCATCTCTTTGTTGCATCCTATGGGGGCTCATTGGGGTTTCTTATTGTGTGGTTCATTTCTCTCATATTTTGTATTGTTTTATGGTTTGATATGTTCTCTATGGTTTCTTGTTGCCTCTTTTGGTATTTATGTCTTGGCACACATGTGCACACATTGGTTTAGATTTTCTTTCTTTCTTTCTCTTGCTTCTTTTGATTTTTGTACTGCTTAGGTGTTTGTATGTGTAGTAGCTCCAAGTTACATGTTTGGGTTTTGTTTTTGTTTTTTTTTATCTTGTTAATTTGTAGGTGTATGCATTAATGTATATGCAAATCTGTATGCATAACTATGTAGGTTCATATTTATGGTTTAGCTTTATTTTTTGTTATTTTTGGCCATTTCTTATTTGTTTATACACATGCATACATATATCATATATATTTTCATTTTCATTTATATAATAGAGTTGCATATTTTGCATTGATATACATAAATACATGCATACATTTATGTATGTATATCGATAATAAACCTTTCATATGTATGTATGTATGTATGTATGTATGTATGTACGTATGTATGTATGTATGTATGTATATCAATAATAAACATTTCATATATATATAGATAGATAGATAGATAGATATGAATTGCCTACCCCTAGTTGACTTTTCTGTTATATTGTTAGATTCTTTTAGGCATGTTTTATGTTTGTGTTTATGAGTATTGGTACTTGGTTCCCAAATTAAAAGAATCCAACAATATAATAGAAAAGTCAACTAGGGGTAGGCATTATCTGTCTGTCTGTCTGTCTGTCTGTCTGTCTGTCTGTCTGTCTATCTATCTATCTATCTATCTATCTATCTATCTATCTATCTATCTATCTATCTATCTATCTATATATATATATATATATATATATATATATATATATATATATATATATATATATATGAAATGCCTACCCCTAGTTGACTTTTCTGTTATATTGTTGGATTCTTTTAGGCCTGTTTTATGTTTGTGTTTATGATTATTGGTACTTGGTTCCCAAATTAGATTAAATGTATTTCATATTCTGTTATTATATGTGTTGAGTTACTTAGTTATTTCATGTGTTTATGATTATTTCAATGATGATTCATGTATGTTCATTTAGTGATTTTCAGCTATCTCATGATGATAGTAAATGGATTATTTATATGTAGTTCTATGGTTACTTGCCCCATACTTGCATGTGTATTATGTACTTGTCTGTTTTACTTTATGATTGACATTCCTAATATGGTTGAGGAAGGGGGTCATAGTCACCTGATAGTCGGGATCTACAATATGTACCACTTCCTATCATTGCATGTTTAGTTTAGAATATATGAGTATGTACATGTGTGGATTTTATACAAATTGCAGGTATCAGGTATTGACTTTCCTAAATTGCCAGGATGAGTGTACCCTATCGTAATATCTCAATGGTATAAGTGGGGAGATAACTCTTGAGTCCAAATCCTAATGTAAGCCATTTGTCTTAGAAAGTAGGACAAGTATCTGAGTTGTTTACCCATTTGAATTCGTCAAGTGACATGAATTCATGATTTTGACCCTGGAGTTTAATTATTTTCTTTGTCTTCAGTTGAGTTGTTGTATTTGGTTTTGTGGGCCTATGATGATTTTCTATTATAATTAAATCAAATTAAAAGAGTATTTAATGATTTAATTTAATGGAAATTTTATAAATAAAATTCAATATTTAATTTTATTTAATTAATTAAGAAATTAATTAAATAAAAGAATTTAATTTAAAAGATTTAATTAAACTTCTAATTTTAGCATATTTGTATTTATTTAATTTAATAATAATTTATTTAGGAGTTTATTTAAATAATAACTCTAAATAATATTATTAGTTGGATTAATAAATATATTATTAAAAAATGTCTCATGATTTAATAAGAGAGAAAGCATAAATATAATAAAGTTTATTTTAATTAAATTGTGCAAAGCTTGTGTATGAAATTAATATAAAATAAAATAATAAAGGAAAAAGGGTTTTTGCATGATTGCACAATTGAAGCGCTGATTTTGGGAAAAGCTCTTTATTAGGAAATTAGAGCTCATTTCTTCATAGACGGGTTTTGGAGAAGCCAATTTCCAAGAAGAGGGTTTTCGAAAGAGAAGGAAAATTCTTGTGTGTTTTGTGCATTTTTTGTTTAGCGTCAAATCCAGGTAGGATCTTGTTAGTTTTGCACAGTAGTTCTTACGTATGAGATATATGTCTTCTCTATGTCTGATTGAAATTGTTTCAGATTATATTTGGGTTGAAACTCTTGTATGTGATTTTATCATTCTTCATTTGAGAAACCTTTGTATATGAATTGACAATCTAAAACCATTGTTGTGATTCCATTTTTTTTCATTTCTATTGTCTGTAAATAAATGAAATTTAGTTTTGAAACCCTTGTTTGATTTAGTGGATTCGAGATGGAGGTTTGGAGAAGAAATCAAGATTTGAGTTATAAAATTTGATTAGTTATCTGTAATTTTTCTATCAGATCTGTATTGGTAATTTATTGAAAAAAATTATAAAATAATATAATGTCACAATAATTGGTAATTATTGGGTAATTAAATTATTAAATAGTAAGAAAACCAATTAAATATTGGAGGGGGGTTGGTTTATGAATTGTTTTGTTTCATAAAATAACATAATGATAGTGTCTACCCACAACCCCTAGTAACTCTGGATATAAAATAAATGAATTCCTTGTCGGGCCTATAGATAGTAGGGGTGCCCCCTACTCTTTTTGTTGGTGGTTGTTGACCGTAGGTGAGGGATGGGTCAGTTAGCAGAGTAGTGTTGATTCCCTAAAGAGCAGAGCGGAATAGTCCGAGTAGAGAAGCCAACTAGGCACCAACCAATGATAAAGGTAGCATTAGCCCTTCACCCCATCCCTGGAGTTGGAAGATAGTGGAGGCCCATAGAATAGTGGGGCTCATTTCATTAAAATGTGAATGCACAAGCAGGTAGTGGTGTTTTTTTTCCCTCGTGTCGAGTTAGGCTTATCCATATATGGGGAACCGATAGGAGAGGTTGAGGGCCCCTATAGATCTGATCTTATCTCATCTTGACTGTAGGAGTTACAGGCCTCCCTATCTGTATATGGGGTCGGTGTGAGTGCCCACCCTCCCCAGATAGATCTATAGGGTGGTTTACATGCAGAGTGCCTAAAGGCCCTATATATAGATTTGGATAGATATGGCACCCTCCCCAAGCCATTTGGAGGTTGAGGTGAAAGACAACCGATTACACAGAGTGAGAATGAGCATGTTGTTTACTTCTAAGCTGATCACCCTATATATCTTAATTACCCTTTTTTACCCAAATTGCCTTCATTTTCTTTTTTTTCTGGGCGATTATATCAACTATCAAGTGCCCCACTCATAAACTCCTACTTGTTTAGATATGTCTTCTTGGGCCCCTACTATCTATAGGCTCAAAAAACAACACCATCATTGAAGGGGCACTACACTACTAAAGTAGAGCAACACTCGCTCTAAAGCAAACAAAGCAGTGGGTTTCCCTAAAATTCTATGGGGTGTTGCCCATAGAATAGTAGGGGCATCTTGTGGTAGAAAAGTTGTTCATTGGCCTACAAAATAATGGGTCGGCTCTCACTATCCCGATGTTGCCTGAGCCACCTTAGCTCTCGGTGGCCCTACTATTCTAATGGGCTACTATAAGATATGAAAATGCTAAATGCTATTATGGGTGCTCTGTTGATTACCTAGGAATCTGATTCTAATATAGTGAGCATCTCCATTCCCACTGAATTTGATTATCCTTTCCCTACGTTGGGCACTGCACGACCCCATAGTATCAAGAGCCTACCTATATTAAGGCAGGTGAGGCAGCCGTTAGGCCTTAAAATATAGGGGAAAACTATGCATGGGCAGGCCTTATAATAATAGGGCAAAAGAATTCTATTGGTAATGTCAGGCACACACCAGGAGCTTTGATCGGTGAATCGCATAGGTTAGGTTCATGGGGTTGATGAACCAATTTCAATTTATCCAAGTCCAGTTAGAGAGCCACTAGTTCAAGTGCCATAGTAAATAGCAGTGTGCTAAGGCAACACCCCTAGAAATTGATGGTAGAGGCAACAAAAGAAGTGAAGCAAGCACTGAATCCACCTGCATCATACCATATCCAAATCCCATGGAAAATAAAAGACTCCTGGAAAGTCCAAGGCAAAATGTTGGAACTATGATAAGTATGGGAACTTCTATAAAGACTATAAAGAGGCAAAGAAAAAGAAGAAGGCCTCAGATTTAGGTTCAGAAAAATCTCAAGAAAATGGTGATGCTTTCGTTGCAACCTTGGTAGCACATTCATCTGATGATGTGTGGTTGATAAACTTAGGTGCTTCTTTCCACATGACCTCTCATCAAATTTGGTTCTCAAAGTATGAAGTTTTTGATGGTGGAAAGGTGTACTTGGGTGGTGATTCTCACCTAAAGATAGTTAGATGAGGACGGGTCACTATCAGATTCCCTGATGGATGAGTAAAGGGGATCAACAGGGTAATGCACATCCCTAGTTTGGTATGAAACCTATTATCTATAAGTATGTTGAATGATGTAGGTGTGCAAGTTGTTTTTCCTAAAGATGGATGCAAGATGATGAGAGGAGTTATGATGCTTGTTAAGGGTACAAGGAGAGGTACTCTATTTCAGCTTGATGCATGCATTTCTCAGTGCAATAGTGACACGGTGCAAGGCTAGAGAATCCCCAAAGGAGATGTCCTAGCCCCCAGCAAATAACCACATAGTGGAAACACAACACAAGATAATACAAATGCAAGATCTTATACCAAGTCACAACTCTTTATTTATAAAATAATTGTTTACATGCAATATGCCCGACTTTAAAGACTTCTGGGTTAGGGCCAAATACAATAGCAAATACAATAACAGTTATGCAAGATCCACAAGATCCAACTCACAACACTAATCACAGATAGTCCAAATTTTCACTCTATTAGAAACCTCTAAGGAAGATCTCAACTTGTGCTTGCAAGCCCGCCAAGCAATCCCTTGTTTTCCAAGCCACAACTACTAGCACTTCAAAGTTTGCTCCTACACTTCATCCTCTTCTCCAAGCTAAATGATCAAAATATGACAAAAGACTATACAAAACCCCCTACTTATACCCAACTAAGCCACAAGTCAGCCTAGCAATTACAAATTAAATAATACCCATTGCATTAAATGCATATTTAAGCCACAAGTCAGCTCACAACAAACATTAAATATAAAATGTTAATCCTCATGCTAACCCATAGTTAATACATAATAACACACAAGACATTTAGGACAACCCCCAAGTTTACAACATAGATTAAATGCACATAAAAGAGATAACCAAGGCCACTCATAGGTCCACATAAACTCCCAAATCAATCTGCATCATGATCACATGCCAAATGCACCAAGAACTCTAGTCAGCATGAACACACTATCGAGTATCAATAACTCCCAAGCATTGTCAAGTAACCAACACATGTCGAGCAGACAACATATGCTAAGTAGCCAACACATGTTCAGCACAACAGTGAGTGCCCAACAATAGTATCTATCGACCTCTTCAGCAACCAACCCCCTTCAATGATGGAGTACCATGGCTAACACTACTACTAAAAATGACCGAGGACCACTTCTTTGGTGACCAAGTCCATAACTCCGAATACCCCCAACATGCAAGATCACAAGAAATCCTAGGATGTTCCTGCATCAAATAATTCTTTTGTTTCAAAGAAGAGAGTAGTTATCACTTCATCCCCACCATCTGAACAAGCAGTAAAGAAGACTATTATTATTGGAGTTGCAGAAAGAATGAACTAGGCACTGATGGAGAAGGCTAGGAGTATGCTTTGTGGAGCTAATATTGAATAGAGGTTTTGGGTTGCCACTACTTGCTATATGGTTAATAGATCTCGTACATCAGCTCTTGTTGGTAATACACCCATGGAGGTGTGGTCTAGTAAGAAACCTTCAATTAGACATCTTCATTTTTTTGGTTGTAAAGCTTATGCAAATGTTCCAAAGGAGAAAAGATCTAAGTTGGAAAACAAAGTTGTTAAATGTATTTCCATCGGATGCATGTTGGAGTAAAAGGATACAAGCTTTGGGACCATGTGATTGGTAAGGTGTTGTATAGAAGAAATGTTATTTTTAGAGAGCTAACATCTTCTCCTATTGTGCTACAACTAGATGAAAAAGAAAAGAAATAAGTTATTATTTAGTTGCCTCCTACCCCTAAGAAGACTGAACAGAAAGACCATGTTGGATCTAATGATGAGGAGAACTCTAGTAGCTTTGATAGTTCAAAAGAAGAGGAAGAGCAACCTCAACTTCAACTATTGAGGAGATCCACAAGAGAAAGAAAGAAGTCAAAAAGGTTTGTTTATTCTATGTTAGATTCCAATTGTGCTTTTGCTTTGATTACTAACACTCATGAGCCTAGATCTATGAAAGAGGCTTTGGATATGGAAGATACAGGTTCCTAGATTGAGGTCATGGATGATGAGATGGCTTCATTTGATAAAAAAAAAACTTGGGACCTTGTACCTTTGCCTAAAGGACAAAGGCCTATTGGTAGCAAATGGGTGTTCAAGAATAAATTTTGTGCAGATGGCAGTGTTGAAAGGTACAAAGCTAGATTGGTTGCAAAGGGTTACTCATAGGTAGAGGAAATAGATTATGGTAAATATTATCTCCTATTGAAAAGTTGAAATCCATTAGATTTTTAATATCTCTTGCTGCATCATATGATTTAGAGATAGAACAGATGGATGTGAAGACAGCTTTCCTTCATGGAGATTTGAAGGAAGAGATTTATATGTCACAGCTTGAGCACTACATTGTTAAAGGTAAAGAATCTTTGGTTTGCATATTAAAGAAGTCTTTGTATGGTTTGAAACAATCTCCTATGATGTGTTACCTTAAGTTTGATGCCTTTGTGTTGTCAATTAGATTTGTAAGATCGACATTAGATCATTATGTTTATTTCAGAGTTGAAAATGATTGCCTTCTTATTGATGCATTATATGTTGATGATATGTTGTTATTTGGGAAGGGTAAGGGTATGATTTATGATTTTAAATCTTAGTTGTCAACACAATTTGAGATGAAAGATCTTGGGGTAGCAAGGTACATCTTGGGTATGGAAATTAGTAGAGATGGGTCTAATAGAAAACTATGGTTGATTCAAAGTAAGTATGTGAAGTCTGTGTTGGATAGGTTTAACATGGCAGATTATAAACCATTGTGTGTTCTTGTTTCTATGGGAATAATGTTATATGTAGATGATTGTCCAAAATCTCTCAGTGAGGTGGAGGACATGAGTAGAGTACCTTATGCTAGTGCAGTTGGTAGTCTTATGTATGTTATGGTCTGTACTAGACCATACATGACCCAAGCAGTGGGAGTTCTAAGCTAGTTTATGGCTAATCTTGGACGGGTACATTAGGATGTAGTTAAGAAATTATTTAGATATTTGAGGAGTACATTAGATTACTCCATTTGTTATTATGGTAACTCTTTGGGAGCTCTACATTTAGTTTGTATTCGTGGGTTTTTGGATTTAGATTGGGTAGGTGATATTGATAGTAGGAGATCCACTAGTGCTTATGTGTTCACTATGTTTGGTGATGCCATTAGTTGGATGAGTATGTGACAACCTGTGGTTGCTTTGTCCACTATAGAAGCTGAGTACATGGTTGCTACTCATGCGTGTAAGGAAGCCATTTGGCTTAGGAGATTATGTTTTGATGTTGGTATTGATGCAGGACAAATTACTATTTGGTGTGACAGTCAGAGTGTTATTTGTCTTGCAAAGAATCCAACTTTCCATGCCAGAACGAAGCACATTGATGTGCAATTTCACTTTGTGAGAGATATGGTGGAAGATGGAAAGGTAAATTTGGAGAAGGTAGATACTATAAAGAATTTTGTAGATGCATTGACAGAACTAGTGGGCATAGAGAAGTTTAGATGGTGTTCGGAGTCTATGGGCCTTTTGACCTATAACAGTTAGTTTGTGTTATGTTCTTGTTACTCTTACAAGGCGTTCAACAAGTGGGAGAATGTTAGGAACAAGGTGTCTCAACCTTGGATAATTCCAATTCTTTTTTTTTTTTTTTGTAAATGTATTTTTTGTAAATAATGTAATTAAGTGTGAGTGTACATGTCTAGTTGGCATGTTGATGTGTCACTCAACTTGTATGTGTTAGCATCTTGAATTGTGTGTAAGGAGATCATGGCTAAAACGGTTATAAAAGATTCCTATGAGGCGTAAGAGCTATCTCTAGAAGATTTGATGATAGGTGAAGATATGAAGACATGTGACAATCGATCATTAAGTACTATACACTCCAGTTCAATGTTAAAACTCTAATACAATTGTTCTTTTGAAGTTTCCCTAAAAGGGAAAGCGCATGATACAAGTTTTTTTAGGCTTGTAGATTGGAGAGTGAGAAAGTATATTGTTGGTATGGTATGTTGCTACTGGATTGCTCTTTTGTGTCATTGTTCTCCTAAAAGAACTTGCATTGTAAGTGTGTTGTAACCTTCTGTGTTGAAGATAATACATTGTGCAAGTTTTGGAAGGGGGGGGGGGGGGGGGGGGGGGGTTGTTTTACCAAAAGGTTTTTGTCCACCAGCATATCTTTGTGTTTATGTGTTTTCTTTCTCTAGCTATTTTTGTATCCATGGTCGGCTACAATATTATTGTTTACATAATATCAAATCTGAAATTGTAAGGATTTAATAGGAATTTGCACAATAATTTTCTTAAGGGATTAGTGTAGGAAGTTGTTAATGCACTTGAGTTTACTTATAATCACCTTCTTTGATTTTGATTTGATGGTAACCATTCTTAAAATCAATCTTCGTAAAGTATTATTCTCCACTCAAATAATCAATTATTTCATCCATCCTCAATATAAGAAACCTATATTTTATAGTTATCTTATTAATAGCTCTAGAATCAATATACATATCTATTCTTCTTAGGTGCCAATATAAAAAGTACAAAACATGGACTCAAGATTTCTCTAATCAAACCTTTCTGCAACAACTCATGCACTTGTATGTTAAGTTCTTCATTCTTTATAGGTGTCAATCTATACAGTGCTTTATTCAGAAAACTAGGTCTATGAAAAAAATCCATACAATGGCTTATACTTTTTACTAGTGGTAAACCATCAAGGATATCTTGTACAATGATCTCCTTGTATTAATTGAGAAATATTTCAATTTCTACTGGTACTTGGTCGACATTGTCAACTTCTGATGTTACTCAACCTTTATTGTCTTCTATTGTTCAACCATTACTATTTGATGTCTCTTGAACATTACTATTGTTTGTTACTTAGCCACTACTATTACAACTTGTCCCTTTAAGGATTACAACAAAGCTACTTGGTTCTTATTTATCTCCTTCTCAAATTGTTTCCCAATAACCATACAAACTATAATAGTAGTGCAATTTACTTCATCTATAACTTCGTTCAAAGGCATCAATTCTTTCTTCACTCCATTCACCAAAAAAAGTATATTGATTCAATCTATGATCATGCACAACATGTCTATCATACTACCAAGGTCTTCCTAATAGAATATGACAATAATCCATAGCCATAATATCACATAGAACTTCATCAATGTAGTTTCCAATCTTGAATTTCACAACACATTTCTCACTTACCAATAAATTATGCTCATCCTTGATCCATGAAACATGTTAAGGTTTAGGGTGTCTCAAACTCTACAACTACAACTTTATAACCAGCTCCTCTTATGCCAAATTTCTTGAACTGCCACTGTAAATGATCACTTTGCAAAAATTTCTTGTCATTTTACATCTGGTTTTGAAAATAATTCTCCTCAAGATGGGTTCTTCATCAACTCTTTCACTACACAAAGTTCTCCTTACCATAAAGTTTTCTCCAACCTCAGGTCTACTTGGTGAACCCTCAAGATCTCCTTGAATCACAACATTTCAACCATTATTACCTTCACTCTTCCTTCAAAAATGTTTACATTAAAATGATAGATGTCCTTCTTCACCATATTTAAAGATGTTACCAATAAATCCTCCTCTTCCATAACCACCTTAATAAAAATTACCTCTTCCTCAATAAGAACTACCACCTTTCCACTCGGTCTTATCTTTCTCATCAATTTTCCATTTAGATTTTCCTTTATCTAGTGTTGCTTTGTTAGATTTATCACTTTCTCCATAAGATCTACCTCTACCTATATGAAATCTACCACCTCTACCTCTCTAGCTTAGTTCATGCTTCTTTGTCAAGATCTCCTCAGCTTTTAAGGCATATTAATATGCTTCTTCCATACTATCTAATTTTACAAAATTGATTTCATCTTGAATTCTAGATCTCATTCTATTTAGGTACATAGCAAATTTCTCAACCTCCTCATCCACATGTCTAGATCTTATGTCTCATCAATTTTCCATTTAGATTTGCCTTTATCTAGTATTGTTTTGTTAGATTTGTCACTTTCTCCATAAGATCTACCTCTACCTCTATGAAATCTACCACCTCTACCTCTCTATCTCGATTCATTTTTCTTTGTTAATATCTCCTTAGCTTTTAAGGCATATTGATATGCTTCTTCCATACTATCCAATTTCACAAAACTGATCCATACTATCCAATTTCACAAAACTGATTCATCTTGAATTCTAGATCTCGTTCTATTTTGATACATAGCAAATTTCTCAACCTCATCATCCACATGTCAAGATCTATTCAATCATTACTATTTGATGTCTCTTGAACATTACTATTGTTTGTTACTTAGCCACTACTATTACAACTTGTCCCTCTAGGGATTACAATAAAGCTAACTTGGTTCTTATTTATCTCCTTCTCAAATTGTTTCCCAATAACCATACAAACTATAACAGTAGTACAATTTACCTCATCTATAACGTTGTTCAAAGGAAACAATTCTTTCTTCACTCCATTCACCAAAAAAGTATATTGATTCAATCTATGATCCTGCACAACATGTCTATCATACTACCAAGGTCTTCCTAACAGAATATGACAATAATCCATAGGCATAATATCACACAGAACTTCATCAATGTAGTTTCAAATCTTGAATTTCACAACACATTTCTCACTTACCAATAAATTATGCTCATCCTTGATCCATGAAACATGTTAGGGTTTAGGGTGCCTCAAACTCTACAGCTACAACTTTATAACCAGCTCCTCTGATGCCAAATTTGTTGAACTGCCACTGTCAACGATCACTTTGCAAAAATTTCCTATCATCTTACATTTGGTTTTGAAAATAATTCTCCTCAAGATGGGTTCTTCATCAACTCTTTCACTACACAAAGTTCTCCTTACCATAAGGTTTTCTCCAGCCTCAGGTCTACTTGGTGAACCCTCAAGATCTCCTTGAATCACAACATTTCAACTGTTATTACCTATATTCTTCCTTCCAAAATGTTTATATTCAAAGGATCAATGTCCTTCTTCACCACATTTAAAGATGTTACTATTAAATCCTCCTCTTCCATAACCACCTCAATAAAAATTACCTCTTCCTCAATAAGAACTACCACCTTTCCACTCGATCTTATCTTTCTCATCAATTTTCTATTTAGATTTTCCTTTATCTAGTGTTATTTTGTTAGATTTTTCACTTTTCCATAAGATCTACCTCTAGCTCTATGAAATTTACCACCTCTACCTCTCTATCTTAGTTCATGCTTCTTTGTCAAGATCTCCTCAACTTTTAAGGCATATTGATATGCTTCTTCCATACTATCCAATTTCATAAAACTGATTTCATCTTGAATTCTAGATCTCATTCTATTTAGGTACATAGCAAATTTCTCAACCTTGTCATCCACATGTCTAGATCTTATGTCCAATCTATAGAATTCCTTGGTGTACTCCACAATCATGTCCTTTTGTCTTAGATTTTGCATCTTCCTCACAAACTAACTTGGTAATTAGCAGGAAGGGACTTCTTCTTCACCTTGTTCACCATTTTCAACTAGGTCCTGGTATTTTTCTCTTCTCTTCTCTATGCATCAATTTGCAAATTCTTGCACCACAACAAGGCATGACCTTTCAACCTAGTGACTACAATCTTCACCTTCCTATTATCATGGGTTCTTTCAAACTTAAAGATCTTCTCCATATCATAAATCCAATCCAACACAATATTGGCATCCAACTTTCCATCATAAGAAACAACTTCTACAACATGTGTTGAATGTCCGCTAGACAACACTCTCAATAGTCTTTCCTCATCTTGATCTTCCTTAGGTTTGGTGTTAGTGCTTCATCATCACTCACATCATCAAGATGTACTCCTCTCCTCTAGGATATCTCCACAACATCTAATTTGGTTGTAATCTATCTCAACATGTCCAATATGTCATTATCAATATTTTCTCTGCTTCTAACCATTTTGGTGAATAGGTTCTTGGAAGATCAGAAACCTTTGCTAGTCATATGTCAAAATCCACAAATTTGATACCACTTGATGCAAGGATAGTTGCAAAATTGGGGCCAAAGGCACTCCTAATAGTCCAAACACCTTGCTGAGTAAGCATAATACAAAAAAACAATAGAGAACAACACTAGAGAGAGATAAACAACAAATGTTCTTTATTGATCCATCATTATATCATAAAACATGCTCGATTATGAGGCCTTCTGGGTTACGGCCAATACATGATCAGATATACATCAAAATGCATCCAACATGATAAGATTGCAATTAGATATCCAGACTCTCACTTTCTAACTTCTATGATTCTTCTACTTGATCTCTCATCCTCTCCTTTCTACCTCTAAACCTAAACTAGACTCACTACTTATACTTTCCAAATGGCTTACATAAGATTTTATATCTTTACAAAAGAGAAGATCAAACTCATAACAACTTGCACATATCCCATTGCACGATCCTTACACTAAATTCATAATTTGAAATAAATGAATAAGTTGACTCTCACTAAGAACCAACACAGACAAACTCGGTCAAAGAAAGAACTAAGCATTAACAAACCAATGAGCTCTCTCAAGACTTAAAGGAACTCGACAACCACATAACTCGACCAAAGAAGGAACTCGACCATCATAGGGAACTTGACCAATACTACTCTCAACAATCACTGCACTTGGCCAATATTGGATCTTAGAAATAATTGTGACTCCAAATGAGATGGCATAAAAAGTGTCAGAGGTTGGAATGTGTAACACCTTCTCAATGGAAATATCAAGCCTAATATCCAAAACTACCTCTCTTGTCATATTCTTCACTGCCCTTTCATCTTATACATAATGTTGTGCAAGGGTCATGATCATCTTCAAGGATTGGATAGATGTGATATGTGAAGCCTCATTCACCAATCTAACCAACACCATTGAAGTGGACATTTATGATCTCTTATTAGGTTTGTTACAAAGACCATTAAATTCATTCCAATCGATATTACCCAATTCAATGTCCTTGATCTCTGAGTGAGCATCTACAAACTTTGGTACTAGAGAGACTCCCTATAACTTACACTGTATTAGATCCTAGGTGAGACCACCTTCAATTTGGACACATAATTTGATGTCATTTGTTACCTACACAAAGGATGACCATCAATACCTTTCCATATAATTATGTGTGAAATAACAATAAAAAGAATCAAAATGGACAAACAACCAAGACAATAAGATGAGAAAACTAATTGGAAAGGGAAATCCTAAAGTTGAATACTTATGCACCTCCACAAGTGTGTAAACACTTTCAAAGGTATATTTTTGGATCTTCAGATCTGTAAACCTCTACAGATTCATAACACCAATGCTCTAATGGAGTTAGCTGATTAAGGCATCCCAAGATTGTAGGACCATGGGCCTACAAAAAAAATGCACTTATAGACCTGTACAAGTATGCAAGTGCATTTAACAGGTGGACTTGGATGATGTGGGGAGTCCAAGGAATGTAACTTTTGGATCTTTGACCCTATGGACCTTTTCATTTACATGAGTGTGAAGTTGGACTAACCATATTTTGGTAAACCTTGGGAAATAGGACCTACAAGGATTTAGACTTATGGACCTTCGTAGGTCTGAAAAAGACTTTGACAAAAAACATAAACCTTAGGGAGTTGCATTAGACACTAGGAGAAGATGTAGACAAGGGAAAAAAGACACAAAGTGAAGCCAAATGAAGGAACTCACCAAGATGCAAGGAAAAATTCAGAGAAAAAATGAAACTACAAGAAGCACAACTTATATCAATATGAGTACCAACATAGATTGGAGCATGAAATATGGATGAGAGAGAAAGAAAAATGGTAAAATAAAAAACCCTAATCCTATTTTCTAAACCCCAAGGAAGGATGATAGTAGCCTTGAGAATAATGTCCCTTATGTTGGCTACAAAGTTATGGAGTTATGTAACTACACAAAGAGTTTAGAACTAGAGGCTCAAGGTCTCAAATCTAAGGGGTTGCAGTGTTACATAACTTCATAACTCTACATATTTGATGAGACAAAGTGGGGAAATCCTAAAAAATTATGGGGTTGTGGAGTCCTGCCACAAGTCTAAAAATTTGAATTAGCAAGAATTTTGAACCTTGGGGTTATAGAGCTTTGCAAGTTTGAAAAATACTTAAGAAAAAACTAAAGGACCTAGATAAGACAAAACCCAAAAGAGGGACCCAAGATGACACACCAAGACCCAAAATACCACCCTACCAAGTAACATAGAAGACTTCTCAACTATTAAGGAAACTCAAGAGTAACTATCGTCTAACTCAATGAGAAGGAATGAGTTATGAGGAAGGGAAAAAGGGTCCTCATTTTTTAAAGTTGAAAATAGAGTGTTATTTACAGAACCATAATAGTATAACAGAGATTTTTGAGTCACAATTTTTTGGTAATGATCTTAAAAATTTTTTCACAATTTGAATGTCATCAAACTCTTTTTTGAGTCCTCATTGTTAGGATTAACCATTGATATAAATAACAATTACATGCAAATTCAACCAATATTAGAAAATAATAAATTTCACATAAGAGAACACAAGACACCAAGATTTAATGTGCTTCACCCAATCCTTGGGCTATGTCCACCAAAAAATGAGTCCAATATTATTACTATCTAGTGATAACAACCTAATTACAATTTGTAATCCCTTATAGCTCAATACTGCTGTAAGAAGAAATTATCGTATTACACCTTATGAAAATATCTAACCCTAAGCCTTTTTATACAAGATTTTTGTCACTTTAGGGTTATAATTAATTACAACATGTCAGCCAAAAATTACCAATAAACTAGGCTCAAATTTATTTCTTACCCCAAAGAATTATGAAAAGTGTACAGTATATTCTTGATTAATCGTTGCATATCAACAATCTCCTATTGGGGACTGATCAGGCTCCACACTAAATAATAACCTCCCACTTGGAGACTAGTCCTATAGCAATACCACTACCACATGGGGCTCCTACTAGATCAAACCACCCTAGACTCAGTTGTTCTTTTATCTTGTTCGGTCGAGAAGACAAACCAAAGCTAAAGAGGAGTTCAGCTTGTCCCTTGTCACTACCTTTGGAAACATATTTGTTAGATTGTCATATGTATATATCTTTTTTAGCTTTAACTTTCCATCATCCAAAATAGACCAAATGAAATAGTAGCACAATTGTATGTGTTTTGTCTTTGAAATCATAGCAGAATTCTTTGCAAGATGAATGACACTTTAGTTATCTATAAACAAATAATTATCCTTTTGTGGATGTCCCAATTCTTCCAAGACGAACTGAATCCATATCATATCCTTAGTTTCCTCTATAGCAGCAACATACTTTGCCTCTATAGTGGATAAAGTATTCACTTTTTGTAATCGAGGGACCAAGCTCACTATTGCCCCACCAATAGTAAATATATAACCTATAGTACTACAACTAGTATCAATATCCCTTGTCAAATATGAGTCAACATAGCCTTGTAATTCAGTAGTAGAGCCCCCAAAGTGTAAAAACTTAATATATGTTCCTCTCAAATATCTAAGAATCCATTTAACCACATTACAATGCTCAAGCCCTGGATGACTCATATACCTGCTAACAACTCCCACTACATGTGCAATATTTGGCCTTGTACATACCATAGAATACATCAAACTTCCTACATATAAAGCATAAGGTACCTTGGACATCTTATCCTCTTCTTCTTGTATCTCAGGACACATCTCCTTAGTCAACTTCAAATGACTAGGTAAAGGTGTGCTGATAACTTTAGCATTCTCCACAAAGAAACATTGCAACACCTTCACAATATAATCAGCCTGAGATAATGTCAATATTTTGTCCTTCCTATCTCTATAAATTTTCATACCAAGGATTTTTTTTCTCACCCCCAAATCCTTCATAGCAAATGAATGTGCTAACTGTTCTTTTAACCCCTTAATGTGATCCATGTTAGACTCAGCTACAAGCATATCATCAACACATAAACATAAAATAATGTAGCTATCATCATCCAACCTCTTAAAATAAATACAATGATATGAATGACACCTAATTTATCCATGCTCATTCATAGAACTATCAAATTTTGGATACTAGTGCCGAGGTGCTTGCTTCAAGCCATATAAACTTTTTTGCAATCTGCACACTAAGTTCTCCTTACCTTTGAACTCAAATCCCTGTAGTTGTGCCATATATATCTCTTCATCCAAATCACTATGAAGAAAGGTTGTTTTAGCATCAAGTTGATCCAAATGCAAATCTTCAGTAGCCACAATACTTAAAATAGTGAAAATAGAAGTCACATTTACAACAAGAGAGAATATCTCCTCAAAATCAATGCAAGGAGTCCATTTCATCTTTCATTGCAAACTCCACTCTTAGTAACCACTTGAACAACTTCATCATAACATCCAGGTTCACCAACATCTATTAGTAAAATAAAGTACAAAGAGGAAGAAAATCTTTCTAGAAGGTCTACTTAGCCTTGTTGACCATATAATATTTACTGGGGTGTGTGGTATTTGTTGTTGCAGTTGTTTTAGATCATGAGAAACTACTGGAATGTCATCTTTTGGAGTATCATCCAACACTACATAATCATTTCCTTTCTTCTCATGTTGTTGTAATAGATCTTTGTACAACACTTTCTCATTGAATATGACATTCCTACTTCTTACAATTTTAAAATTTTCAAAATCCCAAAGCTTATAACCAAATTCATCAATGTCATATCCAATAAATATACATTTCTTTGACTTAGCTTCTAGCTTGGTTCTATTTTCAGAATCTATATGTGCAAATGCTTCACAACCGAAGGTTTTGAGAAAAGAATAACTCACCTTCTTACCAATTCATCTTTCCTCTAAAATGCCATAACCCAAAGGAGTAGAGGGACCTCTACTAATCAAATATACAATAGTATTTACAACCTCCACCTACATGTTTAAGGGAAACCCAACATGTAACCTCATGCTCCTTACATGCTCCATTATTGTTTGTTCATGTGTTCTGCCACTTCATTTTCATGTGGAGTCCTTAGAATAGTTTTCTATCTATGAATATCATTAGTGAAGAAATAATCTTCATATTAATGACTGCAATACCCACTACCATTATCAGATCTAAGATATTTAAATCTCTTACCAATCTTATTTTCAACCAAGCATTTTCATTTCTTAAAAGTTTCAAATACTTCAGATTTTTGTCTAAGGAAATAAACCCATACTTTTATAGTTGCATCATCAACAAATGTAACATAATAATGAGAATCACCAAGGGAAGATACTGAAGTTGGTCCCCATACATCTGTATCTACAAGCTCTTACCTCTCATTTTTATTTTCCTTCCCAGTCTTCACAAAACTCACTCTCTTTTATTTTCCATACACACAACTTTCACATAAATCCATATTGGCACATTTAAGATCTGGTAACAATTTCTTTGAATGAAGTAATTTCATACATTTCTCACTCATGTGCCCAATTTTGTAGTGCCACAACATTGTATCATAATTTACAACAACTATTTGTTCTCCCTACTCAACTACAACAACTATACTCAAACATTCATTTTTCTCTAAAAAACTAAAGTAGAAGGAACAATATGACCTATACAAAGATATAAGGTTCCTACTTTCACATCCTTTTCTACTACAAGGGATCATTTTGAAACCTTCCAATTCTTATCATTAAAAGTAACTATGCAACCCTCATCACTAAGTTTCCTTGCTGAAATTTAATTCCCACTCAGCCTTGGAACATTTCTTGCCTCATGTAGTGGCCAATGATTCCCATTTTGCAACGTAGTCTTAACTTTTCCCTTTCCAACAATCTATCGGGGTTTATTATCCCCCAAATAAACAAGCCCAAAATCCTCTTAGACATAATTAATAAAATAACCTCTATGGGGTGTAGCATGAAATGAAGCCCCAGAATCTAGAACCTATGAATCATCAACAATTTCTAAAAAAGAAGCAAAGCATCCTCTTTAGATTTGTTACATACCATATTTTCCTTCTTGTTCCCTTCTGGTTTATTTCCTTCATTGTTCTTTCAAGTCCAACAATATTTCTTCTTATGCTCTGTTTCCCACAGTACCAACAATCTCTCAGTCCTCTGGATTGAGACCTCTTCCCATTTGACTTTCCTATTGATTTTCCATGATTTCTAGAATTACTTCCTCTCTTAGTTTTTATGCCTCTGCTTTGTGCATTCAAAGTACTTTGTGATGTAGATCCACCTAAGGTTTTCCTACAAGTTTCCTCACTTAGAATAATACCAATCACATCATCAAATTCTAAGGTATTAGATCCAAAAACAAAATTACTCATAGACATTTTAGCTTTCAAGAAAAGAACACAAAATTAAGAGAGCCCTAATTTCTTCATCAAAATTGACATTCATAGAAGATAACTGACTAGTAACCATATTAAACTCATTTAAATGATCTGCAACAAATCCACCTTCTTCCATCTAATATTAAATAAATACTTCATGAGAAATACCTTATTTGAAGCGGAGGGCTTTTCATACAACTTTGTTAGGGTTTGCATCAATTCTTTTGTCGTCTTGACTTTGTAATGTTAAATATCACCGATGGTACCAAGTATAATTAAATGCTTCCAAGTGCCTTTTTGCCTAAAATCTCCTAGTCCTCATTTGTCATAGTTCTTTGTTTCTTGGTTTTTCCTTCCAATAGCTTGCACAAATCCTTCTGATAAAGATAGTCCTCCATTTTCATTTTCCATAACTAAAAGTTTTATCCATTAAACTTCCCAACCTTTAGCTTATCCTCGTCTACCATTGCTCCTACTCAACCTTGAGACTTTCCTGTAGAGGAAAATTGAAAAACAACCTTGCTTTGATACCACTTGTTAGGATTAACCATAGATACAAATAACAAATTTTACATGCAAATTTAACCAATATCATAAAATAATAAATCACATAGAAGAGAACACAAGACAATAAGATTTAACGTGGTTCACCCAAACCCTGGCTACGTCCACCAAACATCAAGTCCAATATTATTACTATGTAATGTTTACAACCTGGTTACAATCTGTAATCCCTTACAACTCAATATCATCGCAAGAATCAGTTATCACATCACACCTTATGAAAATCCCTAACCCTAAGCCTTTTTTATACAACATTTTTCTTGCTTTAGGGCTATAATTAATTACAACATATCACACAATGAAAAGTGTATAATACATTCCTGATCAGTCACACTTATCAACACTCACATGTCATTTAATGTTTCATTTATCTTGAGTAGATAATCTTCTACCTTTTCATTGTCACCCATTTTCAATTCTCCAAGCCTTTCTTTCAAAGTTTGTATTTTTGCTTCCTCAACGCTATCAATTCCATGATAAGTATTCATTGACTTGTTCCATACTTCTTTAGATGATTTAAAATGCATTATCTTCATGAAAACATCTTTAGACAAATTGTTAATAATTGCAATTTTTTCCTTCATATAAATTTCATATTCCTTCTTATCATATGATCTGTAGGTAAGGTATTAGGAATATTGTAACCATTAACAATTGAAGCCCACACATCAACATTGGTTAACAACAAATAAGTTTTCATCATGCATTTCCAAAATGTATAATCTAATCCATCAAAGATGGGTACCTTAAAAGAACTATCTTGAGCTATTAAAAATAAGTATTCCACAACCCAAGATCTAGGTAAAGGTACAAGTGTGTTTACATTTTTATAAAGGAAAAGGTCAACAACACGAAAATTACTATAATTTAATGACATAGAAGTGGCATTTGTGTTTATAATTTGAAGATGATGTAAACTAATAAATTGTGTAAAACTCGATGAAGTTTATGCCTAAAATATTTTAGACTTTTTTTGAGCAAGCATTTATGCATTTTTTTTAAAGTTTGTTTTTTAGTTGTTGAAAAATACAAGGTGTAGTTCATGCCAAACAAGTATATGCAAAAAATTATTTTTTGCTTTGAATTCAAAATAGGTTATAGATGACATGCATAGCTAGTGAAAAAAAAAGGTTTTTCAATGTATATTTTCTTCGTTATAAGTATTTGAACTCAAAATTTTTAGAAATCAATAATTTTTTTCTCTCTCAAAGTTCCCCCATCAAACCTAACACCTTCTTGAATATATATATATATATATATATTCTTGAAGATGACTCTTTCCTCTAATGCTAAATATAAATTTTAATTTTTTTGATATGATTTACTATTTTTTTTTCTTTTTTGAAGCAATGTCTTTTCTCAATTGTTAAAAATACACGCTTGCAATGTTTTGAAGTTATAACATATTATAACTAATCAAAACACAATGAAATGTATATGTCCATGATCTTGACACCATGAGGTATAAAAGGATATTTTTAGTTTTTGAAGAAAGTTGAGTTTTGATGGAGAAATGAACATCGACCGAAATAGGTCAAATGCCCTCTACTATGACATGTATATGTACTTTTACCCACATACCCAACATTATTAGACATGATACAAGGAACCTTGCTTTGACACCACTTGCTGCAATACCAAATTCACAAAGAGGGGGAGGGGATGATTAAGTGGTACATACAATTTACTTGAACACCAATTATAACTTGGAAAACATAATGAAGTAATCCAATGGACAAGATACATAATTCACAACAAGATGATGCATGGTTTATAGTAGAAAACTCCATAGGCTGAAAAACCATGACTTTCAATTCTATCTTTTATTAAGCCTTTATAGAAATCCATTTTAGAGCTACAACTCTGGGAATCACCAATACCCTTAACATTTAGGAGCACCTACCTCAAGGAACACCCATCCCTTACTTCTAAAGCACCCATTTCACAAAAATTATAAAAGTACCTACTTCCTTTACACAAGATAAAGAATCATATAATCACATGGTTACTCTATTACAAATCAAATTACCGAGTACAAATTTGATTCAAAAGTTATACATCATTTTTTTTTTGCATACATTATCTTCAAAGTTCCTATAGAAAGCCATCTACAACAATAAACATTAATAGTTCCAAATCTTCATATGAACTCAAATCTGATATATAATTATCCCTGTCAATAATCACTGTTATATTATGTATCAATTAACGATATTAAAATCTAGATAAGTAATCACTAATATTTGTTCACTTGAAACCAATCAACACTTCTAAAATATGTATCTACATCTCATTATCCACTCTATAAAAAAATTCTACCACTATTCCAATCTAAATTCATGACAAATATTGAACCAAACATAATACTTCATGTTAATTTCACCCAAACTTACAACTTCATTGCATTACTAAACCTTTTGATATATTTGCAATAATTAACCAAAATAGGTATAAGATAATAATTATCTTACTATTCCTCTGACATTATCAACATTCCATTTCAATTAAGGATTCCTTGCATTCATTTGATATTTCATTTGAATAATTACTTTTTCAGTTCTTCGTATCTTGAACACATGAACCCTCTCTATTACAGATTAATTAATTTTTTATATGCACTCTTTTTATTATCCACTATAGTTTTCTTACACATGTAATGTAGAAAGTAGTTTATACAATTTAATGATTAAATTGTTATAAATAAAATTGTCATGGTAAATTGATTCTATTCATGTTAGTTTTCTATAGTAAATCAATTCAAAATTCTCTGTTTACAAACCCATACAACTAAGTGATTTACATTTGAAATATTTTGTATTTAAATCGATTCCAAACAAAAATCAATTTTCTTTTTCTTTTGAAAATAATCGGTCTTTTACAAATATGGCTCTTTATCATTCCTTATAAGATTTAAATCAATCGTAACATGTTAATGATCTCCTTTAACAATAGATCAAAAATTATATTTAGTTTACGATTTGATCTCAAATCAAATTAGCTTCCATCAAAATCTTTTTTACTCTAAGTTGATATCTTTATCTAAGTTAATTAAAATATATTTAATTTATAAAGACTTTAAAACAAAGAAACAACTTTTTTAAATGTTGGTTATGTAAGATTAGTTTCTCAAGAATAATCTCATAGTCAATTGAAATTAATAGAAGATATTTATTCTTCTTCTTCTTCTTTTTTGTATATATCATGTTTTAATTAATAACCATGACATATCTTCTTTGAATAGAATGATTTTCTAGAATTTAGACTCTGAATAAATCACAATTAAAATTGAAGTAAAATTGTTGATATATGGTGACTAATCATGAATGTATTGTACACTTTTCATAATTCTTTGGTAATTTTTGGCCGACATGTTGTAATTAATTATAAGCCTAAAGTGAAAAAATCTTGTATAAAAATGGCTTAGGGTTAGGGATTTCATAGTGTGTGATGCAAAAATTTCTTCTTATGGCGGTATTGAGATGTAAGGGATTATAGATTGTAATAAGGTTGTAATCACTAGAGGGTAATAATATCATACTTATTTGGTGGACGTAGCCCAAGGATTGGAGGAACCACCTTAAATCTTGGTGTCATGTGTTCTCTTCTGTGTGATTTATTATTTTCTAATAATGGTTATATTTGCATGTAATTGTTATTTCTATAAGTGGTTAATCCTAACAAAAATTCTCATATCTCCATTCCTACAGTCATTTGTAAATATTGTTCCTATAGGTGAGCAGAAGTACCTCAATCCCTTGTAGAAACTAAATTTAACCATATAAAGGTTATATAAAAAAAAAACACATAAGAAGTTGAATGTAATATGTAAATAATCATAAATTGGTCATTATTTCTTTAAATGATAAATACCAAAACTAAATAATCAAAAAAAATTGCTTAGCATAAAAAAAACTTAGATATTAGGGGATTGATTTCTCATAACATCAATACATCTTCCTTCCCTAAAGTCAAGTCCATGATTAGAGGTATTGAGCAACTACACATAAGTATAATTATTATTTAGAAACATTTTGTAAATCTTCATGTCCCTTCATTATTAGTTGATCTAGTTGTACATTGTCTCACTCCACTTGATGATGTGGATAAGATTCCCTATGACGAGGGTACCTAAAGTAAGATTAAATATCTTGTATGTATTGAGAGCCTTGATGATACAAAGACTCCAGTTATAGGTCCTACTTATCTAGTTGAGATTATTTATATTGTTATTTGATGCAAGAGCATCCAATGGTGTTAGGCCAATCCCATATCATGCAAAATATGTCTAGTGATGGATTTTTTTTGATGTGTTTACAATTCTAGACACCCATTTGGTAAAATTAGAGATTCTAACTCTCAAATTTCCACTATTACTTTTAAGGTCATCATTTTTGCACACATGAGGATTTTTTGACAAATGCAAAATATAGGAAAATGAGCTATTTTGTTGGAGGGACACAATTATGAAGAATTGGGGGATGCAAGTCTAAGGGGAGGTTGTAATTAAAAATTTAAGCACTCTAGAAAAATAATTAAGTCAAAATTTCTTACCATTTGAAAGTTATTGCAGTTTGAAGTTGCTAAAAGAGCTCCTAGAAACCCTTCAGAGTCAAATTTGAGGCACTAAATGGCCTTGTACAACCCCTAAAAATGGGGAAGAATCGTAGGACCATGGGGCTATAGAGAACTCAAAGATCTTTTCGATGATGTAAACAATTCATCAATAAAAGCCTAAGATAAAAATTATGCTTTCTAAAAGTTGGGCCACTTTTTCAAGAACCTTCTATTTTTGCACCTACTTCTAATTTGTATTACAAATATTACATTTTGGCACTCGACCACCAAATGTTATAAGGTAAAAAATTTCATTCTTGGCCCTAACCCTAAAATAGGCTATACAAGGAAATTTTTGGGGTAGCTAGGGAGAAGGTGCGATGAGATGGATTAGTCTCCAATTTCTGATAATATTGTAGCTTATATGGCATATAGTTAGGTATTTTTAGATTGTAATGCACACAATAACTTCTTATTTCAGAAAATAGAAATTTCCTTTTCTACTGTGTTCATTTCAATCCCAAGTTGTGCCCTCATTATGTGGTAAGATCACCAATTGTGAGGCAGTTTGCACTAGGACTGCACTAGGACTGTGATTCTGGGTTGTGAGATAAGTGTGAAAGTGTCACCATGAAGGAATCATGATTAAAGAGATAGAGGTATTACAAAAGAGGGTTTTAGAGCCCTCTAGATTCAAGTGGAAGTCATGCAAGAACAACTACAAAGAGGGATTATTATTGGGGCAAGAGACAAAAGTGAGGAAGAATATGTAGAAGAGGGCAAGTTGAGAGATTAAAGAGGAAGAAAGGGATTCAAAGGCTGGTAGGATTCTGAGGATTATTTTGAAAATTGGGAAAAGAACCAAAACTAAAATTTCCATATTTTCCAAAAACTTGAATCTAGAAGAGTTAATCAATTGGATCAATGATATGGAGAACTAATTTGTGTATAAAGATGTAGAAGACCCTGAGAGGGTCAAGTTTATAAAGGATTGATTGAAGGCCATGCTAAAATGGTGGCAAGAGGTCTAGTTGGAGAGGAATCAAAGAGGAAAGGAGAAGATAACAAGATAGGATTGGATGGTGGACAAATTCAAGAAACAATTCATTCCCATAAACTATGAGCTTGATTTGTTGAAGAAGATGCAAGGCCTGAAGCAAGTATGAAAGTTTGCCCAGGAATATACATATGAGCTCTATCAAGTCCTCATCAGGATAGGTCATGCATAAGATAATGAGGAGAAGGCTTCCTGTTATATTAATGGGTTAAGGTTGAGCATTCAAGAGGAGTTAAGTCAGGTCAAAATGACCAATATTGAAGAGGCATACCAATTTTCCTTTAGGGTTAAGAAGAAACTAACTAAGAGGTTAAACGAAAGAATAGGGAGAGGCAGTGATAGGTCCTTCGAAAGAAAAAACAAGGACTAAAGGAAAAATGAAGATGTGAGTACTAGCCAAAATCAAAGGAGGGGTTTTAATGGGTTATGTGATCAAAATCACGGAGACCAAAGAGGAGAGGAAGACCTAGACAAGGATCAAGGAGAGTCCATTTTAGAGGAACTTATTTCTATTGAGGTGAAAAAGGGTATTGAGCTCATGAATATCATCAACTCCAAGGAAGGACATATAAGAGAATTGAAGGCTAGGAAATAGTTGCACATGTAGGTAAAGAATTCCAACCATAACATTATATGATTCAAAGAGGGGAGAACCCTCATTATTAGGAGAACCCTGATAAATAAAGAGGAGTTAGATCAAAGGAAGAGTTTTTTTCACACTAGGTGAAAGTCTGGAGATAAGTGTTGTGACGTGGTTCTCAATAGTGGAAGAACTAATAATTTGGTGTCAAAGTAGATGGTCTCAAAGTTAAATATCAAGACAAAGAGAGAGAGAGACCTATGTCCATACTTGATTATTTAGGTACAAGATGACCACAAGTTCATGGTTGGTGAACAATGCTTGGTGAAGTTCACGATTAGAAGCTACCATGATGAGGTACTATACAACATCATACCTATGGATACATGTCATATGTTGCTAGAAAGGTTGTGATAGTATGATAGGCATCCTATACATGATGGTCATGAAAACACCTATTATCTAACAAAGTATAGAGTTTGTCACAAACTCAAAACCCTAATAAAGGAAGAAGTAAAGGTATGCAATAGTTTTAGGGTATGTCTTGTTGATGCAAAAAAACTCTAGATGGCATGAAACATCAACACATATGTTGTGCTTTAATTCCTAGGTGGATGAAGAAGGTAGTAGAGAAGTGTTGGAAGCATGAATGTTGATGATATTCCTATGGGGGAGTATTATAGATATGTTACATTCATGACTAAGTTTGTCATTGATGTCAACATAGCAGTTTTCTATGGTATCTAACAAAAGATCAATGGAAAGATCAAGTTGGTATAGATGGCTAGTTGAGTATTCTCACTATACGAGGTTATGGGAGATACTTCTAAGTATCTAGTATATGTAGTTAACATTAGAAGAAGAATAATAAGTCTAGAAGAAGTTATCTAAGTTTTGGTGATGTATGTTCTTAGATAGAGTTTATAGAGGCATGTTTTGGTAAACTTGTTATATCTCTTAGCAAAATTGTTATTTTGAGAATCGAGGTTGAGGATGTGAAGAAGACATGTTGATAATGACTTGGTTAAGTTTTCTCATCATAATATTACATGTATGGAAAGATATTCAAGTTGCAAGGCAGAAGATTAATGTTATCGCTAAGTGTAACATGTTCTTAATGTGGTCCTATAATGATTAATTGAGAAGGTCTAACAACCAACTCAAGGAATTATTTTATGGACTTGTATAAAGGAAGGACATTTTCCTTTATCAAGAATGTAATAATAAAGTGATTATAAACAACAAAGAGAGTAGAATGTGAAGTTGAGCTGAGCAGAGTAGAAGTGAAGGAAACTTAATTGCTGAGGTTTTGCTCAGTGATTGGAGGTTTGATATTTGGATTTGAGGTTCATGACCTGGTTTACAAGGTCTAACAGTGATTGGTTTGGTTGATAGAACAAAGGAAAGAAGAACATAATAGTAAATTGTATGTTTGAGCAGTGGGCTCTTCTTGCATACATTGTACTACAACTCCTAACAGGGTTGCCACAACTCCTAATGGGGTTAGAATCTCCTAACAGGGATTCAAAGTCTCCTAACATGGACTCATATGTATTGAATGTTGTAATAGACTCCTAACAGGGTCCATCCTCTAACAAGGAATATTTATATTATTACATCATCTTGTGGGCATCATTCCCACTAGGGTTTTCCCTCTGATCAATGATTTCCCTAGTTAACATATCTGGTGTAATTGTCTATGTGCATCTTATTATAGTTGTTGTTTAATTTGGTTGAATGGATAAGATTGTTTAAGATTGATAAATGTTTTAATTTTTGGATAACTGATTCATCCCCCCCTCCCCACTACCCCCACTCTTTTAGTTTTCTTGGTAGACTCTTGTTTCTAACAATTGGTATCAGAGCATCAAGTCCTTGAAGATAAAGTTTAACAACTTTGGGAGATCATGATGAGAGAAGATAGTCCTAAGTTAGATAGGAAATTTTGACATAGATGTTATCAAATTTGTGTAGAGATCAGAGCATTGAGTTTTTGGATAGAAGCACAAGTAAACATAGATCCAAATCTGAAGAATACATGAAGATCAAGGAAGGTATTGATCTGCTTATGAAAAGAGAACAAGAAGGTATGAAATTTTTTTCTTATTGGACATGTAATAAGTTTGGTCATTTTTCATCTACATGCCCTAAGGGAGTAAGGAAAACTAGAAAGAGTTCACTTTTTGATGAAGATGAAGAATTTAAAGCATGTATGGAAAGATTCTTGAATGATTGTGATGATAAAGATAATGAACCTGAATTAATTAAGAAAGAGGAAGTATTAGAAGAGATAGCTTTGGTAACTATTGTTGATCCAAAGGCTAACCATGAAAATGTGGAAGTTATCATTAGCAATGTTTTGCAGAATGGGAATCAGATTGAAGAGCAGAGGTATGATCCTAGAGTAGAAGAAAGAGTTTAGTTGAGTACTCCTGATGGCATTGCAAAAAGAAGAAACAGGTCAGTAATAGAAGTAACAAGAGCTATGTTAGCCGAGAATAATGTATTCAAGATGTTTTGGAGAGAAGTTGTGAATACAATAGTCTACACTCTGAACAGAGTAAAGGTCAGGAAAGATACAAACAAGACCCCTTATGAACTATGGTTTGGTCACTCACCTACAATTAAGTATTTCAAAATTTCTGGGAGTAAGTGTTATATCAAAAGAGATGATGATATTGGTAAGTTTGATGCTAGAAGTGATGAAGGTATTTTTCTTTGTTATTCATTGAAAAGCAAGGCATATAAATATTATAATCAAAGAACTAAGACTATTATGGAAAGTGCAAATGTAAGAGTTGATGAGAAATTCAGGATACAAGAGAGAATAGTTGATTACAATTCAGATGATGATGTTGTTACTAAACCAAGGAATGATGAGGTATTTCTTGAGATTAACAATGATTTGCAAAATGAAGGAGAGTTGAGCTAGGAACAAAGCTCAAAACCTTCAGTAGAGCCAAGAGTTGAGATAGCAAATCCTACTTTGGGAAAGAATATGATAAAGAATCACCAATCCAAGTAGATCATTAGAAGAAAAGATAAAGGTGTGATGACAAGAAGTAGAGTCAATGAAGAACTATGTTTGATATCTCAAGTTGAACCTAATAATGCAAATGAAACATGTAAAGATTACTATTGGAAGCAAGCCATGAAAGAGGAATTGGATCAGATAGTAAAGAATGAGACATGGGAATTGGTCCCCAAACCAATAGACAAGAATGTGATAGGAACAAAATGGGTATTCAGAAACAAGATGAAAGAACAAGACGAAGTTGTAAGGAACATGGCAAGATTGGTATGTAAAGATTACTCATAGCAAGAAGGAATAGACTATGATGAGACCTATTCTCCTGTGGCTAGAATAGAAGTAGTAAGATTATTCTTACCCTATGCAGCACAAAAGAAATTCAAAGTGTATCAGATGGATGTCAAGTCAACATTTTTGAATAGAGAACTTGAAGAAGAAGTGTACATTGAGTAGCCTAAAGGTTTTCCTTTGACAGATGATAAGGATGTAGTATGCAAACTGAAGAAAGCATCGTATGGCTTGAAATAAGCACCCAGAACCTGGTATGCAAGATTGGACAAGCATTTCACAAAGCTTGGATATAGCAAAGGTATGGCAGACAATAATCTCTATTGGAAGAAATTGATGATGGGTTGATAATTTTGGTAATATTTGTTGATGATATCATATTCAGAGGAAATGATGATGAAAGTGACAAGTTTGCTGAAGAGATGAAGAAATAATTTGAGATGAGTATGATAGGAGAAATGAAATATTTTTTAGGATTACAGATTGTATAGAATAAAGAAAGAATCTTTATTTCTTAGACTAAGTATTTGAAGGATTTAGTAAAAAAGTTTGGTTTGGAAACATGTAAACCCATTGGAACACCTTTAGTAACTAGACACAAGTTATCTATAAAGGATGAGACACCTATTGTTGAGCAAAAGAAGTACATATCTATGATTGGAAGATTGCAATATCTAACTCACACATGACCGTATATAGAAAATGCAGTTGGAATTGTTTAAATATTTCAAGCTGATCCCAGAGAAGCACATTATGTAGTAGGCAAAAGGATATTTAGATATTTGAAAGGAACATCAAAGTTTGGATTGTGGTATGACAGATCTAATGATTATACTCTACATGCTTATACTGATGTTGTTTGGGCAGGTAGTATGGATGACAGAAAGAGCACCAGTGGTGGAGCCTTCTTTCTTGGAGGAAGATTGGTTTATTGGCTAAGCAAGAAGCAAGATTATACATCATAAAGTACTACGGAAGAAAAATATGTTGTAGTAGTTAAACAATTGCAATCAATTTATTTAGATGAGACAGATGTTGAAGGATATAAGGATAGAAATCAGTGAACCTATTGTCATACATTGTGACAACACAAGCATAGTAAATATGTCTAAGAATCCAGCGTTGCATTCAAAGACCAAGCACATTTCTATTAAGTATTACATGTTGTGAGAGAAAGTTACCGAAAAGGAAATTAGATTGGAGTGTGTGAGCACTAAAGAGAAGATTGTAGATATATTCACTAAGCCTCTTCCCAAAGAGATTTTTGAGTATTTGTGAGGTATGCTAGGGGTTATGCCCCTTCCTACATCAGAGTAGATGATGCAAGAGTGGATCAATCTAGTGTAACAGAGTACCATTTTTGTTTGGATTAAATGTTGATGCTTCCTGTATGGGAGAGTATCTATGATGGATAGAGTCATCTAGGACTCTTGTTGAATATTGTTTTGAATAGTGTCTTTGGACACTTGACCTAGTAAGAATCAACTGTTGTAGAGTTTGATGGTTGCTGAAACTTTTGACATTGATGTCAATGGGAGAGAAGTTCAGTATGAAAAACATCACGAGAAGATCACGAGGGAAAACAACATGAGAAGATCACAAGGAAGAACATCATGAGGAGAAGACAGGAAAGAACAAGTACAAAATGTTGAGAAGAAGTACAACATGAAATGATAGTTTGACAGAAAGCACATTGAGGTATATAAATGGGGAGAATGATTGATGAAGAGGATTTGAAAAGAAAGATGAACAATCTTGTTGGTATTTTTGGAACTAGATGTTTTTCATCTATGTTGGCATCAATGCAAAGGGGGAGATTGTTGGAAGCATGAATGTTGATGATATTCCTATGGGGGAGTATTGTAGATATGTTACTATGATGATATGTTACATTCCGAATTGAGTTTTTCATTCATGTCAACATAGCAGTTTTCTATGGTATCTGACAGAAGAACAATGGAAAGATCAAGTTGGTATGGATGACTACTTGAGTATTCTCACTATCTAAGGTTATGGGAGATCCTTCTAAGTATCTAGTAAATTTAGTTAACATTAGAAGAAGAAACGATAAGTTTGGAAGAAGTTATGTAAGTTTTGGTGATGTCTATTCTGAGATAGAGTTTACAGAGGCATGTTCCTGGTAAACTTGTTATATCTCTTAGTAGAATTGCTATTTTGAGAATCGAGGTTGAGGATGTGAAGATAACATGTTGGTGATGATGTGGCTATGTTCGCTCGTCATACTATTACATGTATAGAAAGATATTCAAGTTGCAAGGTGGACAATTAATGTTATCACTAAGTGTAATGTGTTCTTAATGTAGTGCTATAATGATTAATTGAAAAGGTCTAACAACTGACTCAAGGAATTATTGTATGGACTCGGTATAAAGGAAGGACATTTTCCTTTATCAAGAATGTAATAATGAAGTGATTGTAAGTAGCAGAGAGAACAGAATACAAAGTTGAGCAAAGTAGAGTGGAAGTGAAGGAAACTTCATTGTTGAGGTTTTGCTGAGTGATGTGAGGTTTGATATTTGGATCTAAGGTTCATGACCTAGTTTACAAGTTCTAACAGTGATTGGTTTAGTTGACAGAACAAAGGAAAGAAGAACATAACAATAAATTGCATGTTTGAGTAGTGAGGTCTTCTTGTAGTTGAAATTATATGTTTGGGTAGTAGGCTCTTCTTACATACATTGTACTACAACTCCTAACAAGGTTGGAAAACTCCTAACATCATTGGCATCTCCTAATAGGGATTCAAAGTCTCCTAACATGGACTCATATGTACTGAATGTTGTAATAGACTCCTAACAGGGTCCATCCTCTAACAAGGAATATTTATATTGGTACATCATCTTGTGGGCATCATTCCCACTGGGGTTTTCCCTCTGATCATGGGTTTCCCTCGTTAACATATCTCATGTAATTATCTATGTGCATCTTATTATGGTTTTTGTTTACTTTGGTTGAATGGATAAGATTGTTTAAGATTGATAAATGATTTAATTGTTGGATAACTCATTCACCCCCTTCCCCCCTCCCTCTTAGTTATCTTGGTGGACTATTGTTTCTAACAAGAAGTTCTAGTATAAAATTTAGGACTATTAAATGAGTTTCAAGACAATGTATATGATAATATCCTTGAGGGGTTTTCACTAGTAAGGCAAATTAGTCATTAAATAGATTTAGTCCCTAAAGCCAATTTTCCTAACATGGATTCTCATAGGATAACTCCTACTAAGGAGTTGAACAAACAAGTTGAGAAATTACTAAGGAAGGATTTAATTCAAGAGAACCTAAGTCCATGGTGGCACCTACAATACTAGCAATAAAGAGGGATGGAGAGTGGAGGATGTGTACAGACTCTAGGGCCATAAACAATTCAACCATCAAACACAAATTTCCCTTGTCAAGGATGGATAATCTTATGGACCGATTGAGTGGAGCTCAATAATTCATGAAGATAGACCTCAAGTGCAAGTATCACCAGATTCATACCAGAGAGGATGACCTACGAAAGACTCAACTTGATTATCTAAAATGGAGGTCAACCATTTTTTTTTTCCTCAACTAGCTATGACATGATAGGGTTACTTCCCAAATTACCCTGGGGCAATCTTGTATTGCCCAAAAACATGTCTAGTGATAGTTTCTATTTGATGCATTTATATTGCTAGATACCTATTTGGGAAAATTAGAGATTCCAACTCTCAGGTTTCCACTCTGACTTTTTTGGGTCAACAAAATATCACATGCAAGGATTTTTCAACAAATGTGAAATGTAGGAAAATGAGACATTTTGTTGGAGTTCCATAATTATGAAGAATTGGAGGGTGTGAGTTTGAGGGAAGGTTTTAGTTGAAACTCTAAGTACCTTGAAAAAGGAATTAGGTCAAAATGTTTCATAGTTTGAAAGTTATTAGAGTTTTGTCACTTGAACACCTATTAGAAACCCTTTGGATTCATATTTGAGGCATTAAATGGCCTTTTATGGCATTAAAAAAATGAGGGAGTATTGTAGGTATCCATATGGCTTTAGAGCACTCAAAATGTTTCCCAAGGATGTAAATGGTTCGTCATTCAAACTTTTGAATCAAAAGTTATGCTTCTCAAAAGTTGGACCACTTTTTGTGGAACCTTTTATTTTCACATCTGCTTTTAATTTGAATTCCATATCTTACATTTTGGCTCTCAATTTTCAAATGGCATAATGTAAATTTCATTCTTGGCCCTAACCCTAAAATAGGTTATTTAAGGCCCATCCTTGTAGTGAAAAGGACAATTTTTGAGGGAGTTTGAGAGAAGGTAGTGTAAGAAGAATTTTTCTCCAAAATCAAATAATATTGTATCCACATGACATGTGGTTGGGTCTTTTTAGATTGTAATTCTTGTAATAACTTCTTATTTTGAATAATAGTATTTTTCTTTTCTGTTGTGTTTATGTTAGTCTCAAGTTGTGCCCTTATCATTTTTCCTGATTATGTTTGTATTCCTACAACCATGGTTTCTTGTGATAATGTGAACTGAGATATTCATTATCTTCCATCCATTGTACCTTGGGATGACTTCTTGACAAATATTGTAGGTTTATTTGTGGAGTCCCACATTAAGGATTTGGGAGACATCATTTATGATATTCATCTTCTTTTGATGAGGACGATCCTTCTTCAAGTGTTGTGAGGGAACACTCTAAGGGTATTGTGAGAAGGGTCTTTCTCCAAAATATGATAATATTGTAGCCCACATGACATGTAGTTGGGCATTTTTAGAGTGTAATGCTTGTAATAACTTCTTATTTCAAATAATAGTATTGTCCTTTTTTGTTGTGTTCATTTTAGTCTCAAGTTTTCCCTTATCGTTTTCCCTGATTATGTTTGTATTCCTACAACCATGGTTTCTTATGATAATGTGAACCAACATATTCATTATCTTCCATCCATAATTCCTTGGGATGACTTATTGACATACATTGTAGGCTTGTTTGTGGATTCCCACATTGAGGATTTGGGAGACATCAAAGGGAACACTCTAACCCTCATCATTCTCCACTTGATCCTATTTTTGAGTTTGACATTGTTGGATGCAACAGTTCAATTGTGTGTTGTCTTTGATGTTACACAAATGTCATATTAGTCATCAGACAGAGTCTACCAAGCTCAATTGGTCAATAAGGCAAAAGACAGAGTCTACCGAGCTCAGATGGTCAGCAAGGCAAAAGATAGAGCCTACCGAGCTCAGAAGGTTAGTAAAGAAGGTTTACAGTGTCTATCGAGCAAATAGTTTTTATCAAGCTTTCAAGGTTAAACAAAGAAATTCAGTTCCTACCGAGCTCACTCAGTCATTAAAGGAAAATATGACAGAAACAGTTCTTATCGAGCTCTCATGGACAGCAAAGGAATTTATTTCTTATCGAGTTAACTCAATAGCCAAAGGATTTTGTAGATATTGCAATGTTAACTGAGTCAAGACAGTTAACTCAAGAAATCATTTCTAGAAGCAGTATTTACTGAGCAGGGTCGGCCAATGAAGAATTTCATTGATTTATGAAATAATGTTTATTTGCTTAAAGTAATATTTGTAGCCAACTGATGTATGGTTTATTGGTAAATGTAACTTATGAATGAGCCAACTTGATAGTTTGAATGGTATATATGAGAAGTCAAGTTGTGAACTCTAAGTGCAAGTGATGGAGTTGATGTAATGTGAATAAGAAGGGAGACAAATTATTGTGAAAGCAAATTTGAAGGATGATCAGAGATCATTGAGGAGCAACAAAGCTTTATTTGATCAAGGAGGATCTAATGATGCAGAATAGAGATCTATAATCAAAAAATTCAATTGCATCCTATTCAAGTCAATTTATTGTTACTTTCTAATCATTGTAGCAGTGATTTCAAATCTCTTAACAGAGTTGGTTTAACAGCCATTTTGTAAATCCTCTAACAAGGTGACAGTTCAGTTGAATTGTTCTAAAGACCTCTAGCAAGGCCACTCCTAACAGGGTGATTAAATCCTCTAATAGGGTCACACCTAATAGTGTGTATTGTAACCTTTAATAGGGTTGTCTCCTAACAGGGCTCACTTCAAAAGAGTGAAAATTGGTAGCTAGTTACTTGGTGGTTTTTCCCATATTAGGTTTCCACGTTAAATCTGGTGTCTCTTGTGATCATGTTATTTACTTTTGCATGCTTGCTAATAATTATGAATGCTTAGAAATTAGTAACAAGTTAATCTATCAAGTTACAACATTTTGTGATGTGATTACCGAGTGACAGCAGTAACTAGTTATTTAAGACATCTAAGGGATTAGGATTTGTTTTTGTGGTAACTGATTCACACCCCCCCCTCAATTACTTCATCTATAATTCCAACAGACATGATTGTAAATCCTTTGATACAACACTTAAAGGACATCTCTTTATTGTTAGAGAAGACATTTGAGTCTTTGGAGATCAACTTTCACGAGTTTTAAACTTTAGTTGATATGACACATTGTATGGTTTAGGTTGATCATACTCATGTGTTAGAGATTCCTATTCAATTTCTCAAGACATCATACATTTTGAGGATTCTTCCTAGAGACTTTGGAGGATTTACTGATACACCTATGACATTGTTCTTCTTAAGGAGAGGAGCATCATTTAGCTTACTTGTGCAATTTCTACATTGATATAGGAGCACCTATCATGAGTGTGAGTTCTACATTTAGGGGAGACTTCTTTTCTTCTCTTACTACTTCATTTTTTGAGGAGACATATTTATCTTTGGGCTTTGTCCATAGTTACCATTGGTTCCTTATTTGTCATCTTCTTCTTTTAGTCTTGGTCCTGATTGGTTTGTGGAATCTCCATCAACCAAAGACATGATTATACATGAGCATACTTCAAAGATTTCATACTTCATTTTGATTCCCCTTCCTTCTTCCTATCCATAAAAGGAATTCTTCTTGCACTTGTACTTGGTGTATCTTCTTCCTAAGGGGAGAAATGTTATTTCTAGGCATTGGACTGTGTTCTACTTTCAAGCACTCACTGTCCTTAGAAGATATTATTCACTATTGGGTGGGGACGACAGGAAGGGGGGATATCATGTCTTTTTATATCCTTTCTATGGGGGGATTCTTGATTGCGTATGCATGATATATGTCATAATGAGGGATCTTGATTACTCCATTCATACATGTATCTTGTTTATTTTTAATCTTTCTTTTTGGGGGAATTTTCTCATGCAGTTTCCTTCCTTTCTCTACTTTATGAGAGATTACTCTTGCTTTTGATTTTTCATATTATATATGGGTACCTAACATGACCTAGTACTTGAGACTCATCATGAATTTCCATTTAACCCTGTGAGATTAAATGCATTCTACTAAGTTGTACTGAGGGGTTGTTAAGAATTTGCATTTTTATTTTAGCACAAAGTGTTGGAGAAATCCACTTGAGATGAAGTTAGTTGTCTTCTCATACCTCTTTGTGTGTGAGATCCACTTTTAATGCTCTTATCACATTTTCATCAACGCATTGTTGCACATGTTTCACATACTTTTATGTACAATGGAGGATGATCCACCTTTTGGGGACGTGTGATTGATAGGTTATTTTATGCATATCCCCTAGTTATCATCCATTGGTTACATATTTATGCATATCCCCTAGTTATCATCCATTGGCTACATATTTATGTACATCTACTTTCACTTTAATTGATTAACATCCATTATTATTTAATCAATATTGAATCAATGATTCAATCATATATTTTGTCTCTCTTATTTGTGCATATCCAATGAACTTTTAGATCTTGACATTTTCATTCTTTACCTTAAGAAAATTCTTATGTTTGGATATGTCTTTACAACATTTAATTAAATTATAAAATAACATTTCATTAAATAGATTGCCTACATATTCAGGCACATCTACTTTCTCTTTAATTAATTGGCATCCATTATTATTTAATCAATATTGAATCAATCATTCAATCATATATTTTTTCTCTCTTACTCGTGCTATCAATTAAACTTTTAGATCTTGACATTTTCATTATTTGCCTAAGAAAATTCTTACATTTGGATATGTCTTCACAACATTTGATTAAATAATGAAATAATATTTCATTAAATAGATAAAGTCAAAATCCAAAAACTGAGATAATTAATATCTAATAAGTAATAATTAGAATATAAAAAAGAATAACTTCAATATGTATATAAACTAATACCAATTAATTAATGTCAATAGGCATTCTACAATGGCAAAAAGGGGAAGATTATGATGGTGTGAGCATGTTAATGTTAATAATTACTTTTGAGCTTAAATTTGACAACCATTTACATGTCAAAATTTCAATATTTGTTATAAACATAATATACTTTACAAAACAATTTCATAAACGCCACATAAAAAATAAAAAATAAAAATATGATTTGCTAATTTTTATTTATTTTTGGCAAAAGTGGGCAAGCCACTAAATAAATTATATTTTTTAGAAAAAGAAACTAATTCAAAGCTCAACCAGGAAAGAATCAGAAAGAAAACCTAGAATCCTTGCTAAATACAAAAGATAAGAAACATCAATATTTACAAAATACCATATCGATGAGATAAGTTTCCTTATTACAATGAAGACCCAATACTTTCTTCAAAACTAAAATCACTCATCCAATCGAGAAATTATCAAAATTTCAAAAAATTGACAGTTGAGACAGAACCAACTCTCACTCCTCCATAGCAGCATATGCAGGCATGTTGGATGGGGTCGAAACAGTGGCATCATGAGTTTCCCATCCCCAACCAACATCAGGTAAGGGCTGAGGGGATGAATCCCAACTTGATCTGCGAGATACACCCTAAGGGGCCAAAGATATTGGGGCATCATGAGTGGAGAAAGGCTAGTTTTAACAAGGAAGAAGATGATCCCTTGACACACCTGAAGCAATCTGCAAGTCAGAAAACTAAGTATCCTACAAATCCACACACCATTGCTGAGAGGTAAGAGTTGACAAAGAAAAAATCCATGGAGTAGGAGACGACAAGTCAACAGAGTTTGGGAACTCCAATAATTCCAAGATGGCATGCCCTACATGGTTAACCTGCTCAGCCAATTAAAAGCCCAGAGCTCGCGTTGTAACTTGTAGAATATTCTTTGTAAGACAAGAGCTCTATTTTTTAGATGATTTATGGAGAGCCTCATAAGTAGCCAAAAATTCATGCTTATGCATGAGCTAGGACCATGTGAAGAGACCACCCACTAGAGCATTATCTGGCCACAAGTCATAATATTGCATTGCAACCTGCAATTTGTGATCACCCCAAAATTTGTAGAGAACTATTTTAGCAGCCATGATCTCTAGAAGGGGAATAGATTGCAATAAATCCATTGTGTTTGAAAAAAATATGGATACCATGTTCGATGGAAATAGGAAATGTTTAGACGAGGGGGAGAGAATATCTTCCCCAATCACGTCTAATCATCCACTGTATGGAAGGTGAATGAATAGAGAACATGACATCCATATCTAAATCCATAACCATCAAAAGGAGAACACATTCGTCCATGTTTGGTTGAAGCCAAATATGATAGTTTTTTGGCAAAATTTATCGATGAAACTAAGAGCACGAGTCACACTTGATGCAAGCCTCCATGTCTAAGAACAATACCAAACCATCAAGAATGAAAAAGTGTTGAAACTAATGGCTTGATGAGAATAAATGAGGAATGTGAGCCACATCTCATGTGTGAATTAAATTCCATTAGAAACCAACACGCTTGAGGAATATGCAGGACAAATATTCCTATGAGATCTAATAACATCAGACATCAAAATGACCAAAAGCTCAAAAGAGGTAAACCACACATCCATCCAAGGCATGCAAAGTATGATTATGGCATCAATATGCTAGAACTTTGATGGCTATGTTTTACATAATCCTGATTATGAGAAAATCAATTTCATCATGGCACATGAGCCCAATAAAATGACATCAAGATTAGCATTTAAAAATATCTGAGGAGATCAATAATTGCAGCTCTTTGAATTTATCAAGAAATGAGGATAGCTAAAAAGTGGAAATCATGATGCCATCAAAACCTAGATTTGAAAGGCAATCGACAACTTGATTTTCCTCCCGTAAAGTATGCGAAATAGATAACTCTTGATACTGATCTAACAAATTACAAATTTGAGAGAGAATGTACTTTAGTTGTGAGGAAAATGTTTTCCTTTTAATGCAAGCATTAATGATAACATGTGAGTCACCTTCAATATGCAGCCATTGAAAGTTACCTTTTTTGGCAAGAACTAAACTGACAAATAGGGCATGAGCTTCTACAAGATTATTGGTACCCAGTGGTAAGGGGCCAAATGTAAATGCCAATAAGTTCCCATTACAATCAAAAATATATGCTCCTAACCTTGATTTACCTGGATTTTCTCTAGAGGCACCATTAAAATTGATCTTCACATACCCTAAATTGGGAGGATACCAGTGTACATCAGAATGGTCAGCTTTGTGTTGCAATTTACTGATTAATCCGCCACTCATAGGAATAAAGAGTGATTTTCATTCATGCATAATGTTGACATCCCATTGTGTTAGGATTAAACTATGGACAGAAATAGCAATCACATGAAAATATAACCAATACCAAAAAATAATAGATCACATAGAAAAGAACACAAGGCACCAAGATTTAACGTGGTTCATGTAATCCCTGAGCTACATCCATCAAATAGCAAGTCCAGCATTATTACAATCCAATGATTACAACCTTATTACAATCTGTAATCCCTTGCAGCTCACTACTGTCGCAAGAACCAATTTCGCATCACAACTTAATGAAAAATACCTAACCCTAAGCCCTTTTATACAAGTAATTTTTACTGCTTTAGAATTATAATTAATAATTACATGTCAGCCCAAAATCCTAATAAAATAGGGCCCCAAATTTTTTTTTGGGCCCATGCCCTGAGCCCCAAAGAATTTATGAAGTATATATAGTACTTTCCTGATCAGTCACCACAAACTAACAATCTTCCACTTAGGGACTGATCAAGCTCCACACTAAACAACAATCTCCCACTTGGAGACTAATCTTGTAGCTATGTTGCTACTCCATGAGGCTCCCACTAGATCAAACCACCTTGAACTCTATTGTTATTTTATTCATGTTTAGTCTAGAAGACCAATTGAAGTTGAAGAAGAGTTTAACTTCTCCCTTGTTACTACCTTTGTAAACATATATGCTAGATTGTCATCTATATGTATCTTTTCTAGCTTTAATTGTCCATCCTCCAAAACTAACAGAATGAAATGGTACCGCAACTGTATGTGTTTGGTCTTTGAATGCAGAGCTTAATTCTTTGCAAGATGAATGGCACTCTGACTATTTGTAAACAAATAACTATCCTTCTGAGGGTGTCCAAATTCTTCCAAGAAGAATTGAAGCCCTATCATCTCCTTGGCTTCCTTTGTAATAGCAACATACTTTGCCTCTATAGTGGATAGAGCATTAATCTTCTATAACTTAAAAACCCAGCTCACCGCTACCCCAGCAACGGTAAAGACATAACCTATAGTACTCTACTTGGTATCAATATCCCTTGCCAAATCTGAGTCAACATAGCCCTGTAAATCAGTAGTAGAGCCCCCAAAGTGTAAACACTTATTGGATGTTCCTCTCAAATATTTGAGAATCCATTTGACTACATTCCAATGCTCAATTCCTGGATGACTCATATACCTGCTAATGACTTCCATTGCATGTGTAATATTTGGCCTTGTACATACCATAGCATACATTAGGCTTCCTACAACTGAAGCATAGGGTACCTTGGACATCTTATCCTCCTCTTATTGTGTCTTGGGACACATCTCCTTAGTCAACTTCAAATGACGAGGTAAAGGTGTGTTGACAGCTTTAGCATTCTCCATAGAGAAATGTTGCAACACCTTCTCAACATAATCAACCTGAGATAGTGTCAATTTTTTGTTCTTCCTATCTCTGCAAATCTTCATACTAAGGATTTTTTTTGTTACCCCCAAATACTTCATAGCAAATGCATGTGCTAACTGGCATTTTAGTCCCTTAATATGATCCATGTTAGACCCAACTACAAGCATATCATCAACATATAAACATAAAATAATGTAATTGTTATCATCCAACCTCTTAAAATAAACATAATGATCTGAATGACACCTATTGTATCCATGCTCATGCATAAAACTATCAAATTTTAGATACCATTGTTGAGGTGCTTGCTTCAAGCCATATAAACTTTTCTTCAATTTGCACACTAAGTTCTCCTTACCTTTGACCTCAAATCCCCGTGGTTGAGCCATATATATCTCTTCATCCAAATCACCATGAAGAAAGGTTGTTTTAACATCAAGCTGCTCTAAATGCAAATCTTTAGTAGCCACAATACTTAAAATAGTATGGATAGAAGTCATTTTAACAATAGGAGAAAATATCTCATCAAAATCGATTTCTTTTTTCTATGCAATTCCTTTTACAGCTAACCTGGCTTTAAATCTTTTCTTACCTCCTTCCTCTTCTTCCAACCTATAAACCCACTTATTCTATAAAGCCTTTTTACCTGCAGGCAACTTGCATAAATCTCATGTCTTATTCATCAACAAAGAGTCCATTTCATCTTTCATTGCAGACTCCCACTAAATCTTAGTATCCACTTACACAACTTTATCATAACATTCAGGTTCACCAACAAGTAAAAGCACAGATATGTGTCACCATTTATGATACCAAAACCTGTTTTGGTCAAATCTCATTTCTCTATCAAAACTCAATTTTTTTCAAAAACTAAAAATACCCTTTTGTAGATCTCAAATTCAATATCATCATTATATAAATTTTTGAGTGTTTTGATTAGTTATAATATGTTATAATCTCAAAATATTATAAGCTGATATTTTAACATTTCAAAAGATGCTCCCTCAAAAAAGGAAAAAAAATAGTAAATCATATCCAAAAAATTAAAAAATATATATTTATCTCTAGAGGAGAGAATCCTCTTCATGAATATGTAATTTTTTTTCAAGAAGGTATAGATTTGATAGGGAAGTTTTGACGAGAGAAAAAAATTGTTGGATTCTGATAAGGTCAAACTTGAGTACTTATAACAAAGAAAATATACATCAAAAATAATTATTTCTTTTTTTGTTCACTAGCTATACATGTCATCTATAGGATATTTTCAAATCAGAACAAAAAAAGATGATTTGCATATACTTGTTTGATGGGAACTACCCCCTATATTTTTTATAGTTAAAAAACGGACTTCAAAATAAAATTAAATAAATAAATTATTACTCAAAAAATTATAAAAATTATAGGCATAAAATTCATCCAATTCTACACATTTCATCAGTTTACATCATCTTCATATTCTAAACACAAATACCATTTTTTTTGTCATTAATGTTGAATTGCCACATTTTGATATCATGTTTCTTTATAAAAGGTGACACAGGTTTGTGCTTTTACCCCAGCATCTATTAATAAAATAGAATACAAAGAGGGAGAAAATCTTTCTGGAGGTCTAATTTACCTTGTTGACCATCTAACATGCACTGGTGTGTGTGGTATTTGTTGTTACAGTTGTTGCACATCATGAGGAATGGCTGGAACATGATCTTGTGGAGTATCAATGAGCACTACATAATTATCTTCTTTCTTCTCATGTTGCTGCAACAAATCTTTGTACAACACTTTCTCATTGAATATGACATCCCTGCATCTTACAATTTTTTGATTTTCAAAATTCCAAAGCCTATAACCAAATTCATTAATGCCATATCCAACAAATACACATTTCTTTGACTTAGCTTCCTGCTTGGTTCTATTTTTAGAATCTATGCCAGCAAATGCTTCACAACCGAAGGCTTTGAGAAAAGAATAACTCACCTTCTTACCAGTCCATGCTTCATTTGGAATACCACAACCCAAAGGAGTAGAGGGACCTCTATTAATCAAATATATAGTAGTATTAACAACCTCCACCCACATGTGTAAGGGAAACCCAACATGCAACCTCATGCTCCTTGCACATTCCATTATAGTCCTATTCATTTGTTTAGCTAGTCCATTTTCATGTGGAGTCCTTGGAACAATTTTATGTCTATGAATACCATTAGTGGAGCAATAATCTTCAAATTCATGACCGTAATACTCACCACCATTATCATATCTGAGACATTTTAATTTCTTGCCAGTCTCATTTTCAACCAAGCATTTCCATTTCTTAAAAGTTTGAAATACATCAAATTTTTGTCTAAGGAAATAAATCCATACTTTTCTAGTTGCATCATCAATAAATGTAACATAATAATGAGAGCCACCAAGGGAAGATACCTAAGTCGGTCCCCATACATCTGTATGCACAAGCTCTAATTTCTCCTTTTTGTTTTTCTTCCTAATCTTCACAAAACTCACTCTTTTGTTTTTCATACACACAACTTTCATAGAAATCCATATTAACACATTTCAGACTTGGTAGAACTTTCTTTGAATGAAGTACTTTCATACCTTTCTCACTCATGTGCTCAAATCTGTTGTGTCACAACACTGTATCAAAATTTACAGCAGCTATTTGTTCTCCTTGCTCAACTGCAGCAACTATTCTTGACCATTCATTTTTCTCTAAAACAATTGAAGTAGAAGGAACAATATGACCTGTACAAAGATATAAGGTGCCTACTTTCACACCTTTTTCTACTACAAGGAACCTTTTGTAACTTTTCAATTTTTATCATTAAAAATAACAACACAACCCTCATCATTGAGTTTCCCTGCTAAAATTAAATTCCTACTCAGCCTTGGAACATGTCTTACCTCATGTAGTAGCCAGTGATTCCCTTTCTGCAACTTAATCTTAAGTTTTCACTTTCCAAAAATCTAACAGGGTTCATTATCCCCCAAATAAACAAGCTCGTAATCCCCTTGGACATAATCAATGAAATAACCTCTATGAGGTGTAGCATGAAATAAAGCACCAGAATCTAAAACCCATGAATCATCAACACATTCTAAAGACAAAAGCAAAGCATCCTCTTCAAATTTGTTACTTACCACATTTGCCTCCTTGTCTCCATCTGGTTTATCTCTTTCATTTTTCTTTCAATTCCAATAATCTTTCTTTTTGTGCCTTGGTTTCCCACAGTACCAACAGTCGTTCAATCCTCTCGATTGAGACCTCCTCCCCTTTGACTTTCCTCTTGATTTTCCACAATTTTTAGAATTACTTCCTCTCTTAGTCGTTCTGCCCCTTCTTTGTGCATTCAAAGCACTTTCTAATGTAGATCCACCAGAGGTTTTCCTATGAGTTTCCTCACTCAAAACAACACCGATCACATCATCATACTTTAGGGTACTAGATCCAAGAATAGAATTACTCATAGTCATTACCAAGCCATTCTAGCTTTCAAGCAAAGAACACAAAATCAAGAGAACCCTAATTTCTTCATCAAAATTGATACCCACAAAAGATAACTGACTAGTAATAGTATTAAACTCATTTAAATGATCTACAATAGATTCACCTTCTGCCATTTTCATATTAAATAAATGCTTCATGAGAAATACCTTGTTTGAAGCGGAGGGATTTTCATACAGTTTCACTAGGGTTTTCATCAACTCTTTTGTTGTCTTCACTTTTGTAATATTAAATGCCACTTATGGTGTCAGGAATAATCAAATGCTTCCAAGTACCTTTCTATCTAAAAGATCCCATTCGTCATTTGACATACATCCTTGATTCTTGGCTTTGCCTTCCAACGGCTTCCATAAATCCTTCTGATAAAGATAGTCTTCCATTTGTATCTTCCATAACTGAAAGTTCTGCCCATTAAACCTATCAACCCTTAGCTTACGCTCATCTACCATTTCTCCCACTCAACCCTAAGACTTTCTTGCAGAGGATAACTGAAAAACAACCTCGCTCTGATACCACTTGTTAGGATTAAACCACAGACATAAATAACAATTACATGCAAATATAACCAATACCAGAAAATAATAGATCACATAGAAAAGAACACAAGGCACCAAGATTTAACATGGTTCACCCAATCCCTAGGCTACGTCCACCAAACAACAAGTCTGATATTATTACGATCCAGTGATTACAACTTGATTACAATCCATAATCCCTTGCAGCTCAATACTACCACAAGAACCAATTTTGCATCACAACTTAATGAAAAATACCTTACCCTAAGCCCTTTTATACAAGTAATTTTTATCTCTTTAGGGTTATAATTAATAATTACATGTTAGGCCAAAATCCTAATAAAATAGGGCCCTAATTTATTTTTTGGGCCGATGCCCCGAGCCCTAAAGAATTTATGAAGTATGTATAGTACTTTCTTGATCAGTCACCACAAACTAACACATTGAGTAATGACAGGGTTGAACTTAGTTCTGCTAAGGCTTGCATTTGTTACTTCTAAAATTGACTTTTCGATACCTTCAAGCACCTTAACAATAGTAGAAAATTCTTTTCTGAAGATCTGCTTATTTCTTTCCCATGAAATGGCCCAAATGACTAAAGTCAGGGAGCACTTCCATAACCCTACAAATAGAGCACGAGGATGGATTATTGGCCATGCTTGGAAAACATCCCATATGTTATTTTGACGAGGAGTAAAGAAGCTTAATTTGTGTAGAAGAAAGCTCCAACACTGATAAGAAAACAAACATATGACAAAAAGGTGATCAATTGTTTCAAATTCATCATTACATAACATACATTTGAAATCTAAAGCAATATTTAATCTTACAAGTCTATCACTTGTAAGGATCCTATGCTTAATAACAAGCCATGCAAAACAACTAGCTTTTGCAAGAACTACATTGTTCCAGCAGAATAAGTATGCTTTGCAAGGACTCTTTTCTTAAGCAATCCTTTGAATAAGCTTATATCCCTCTTTAATAGAATAGTTACCATCCTTGGCAGGTGCCCACAATAGTTTATCTTCAGAATTGGATAAAAGCACATGTTTATGATCTAAAATGGTATGAAAATACTGTTGATCTTAATAGGAGAGAGGAAGAAGATCTGGATCCTTCCAAAAGACTTTCATAGAAAAAAGGCAAATTGCTGAAATATAGTGATGGACTTGTGTTCCCCATATAGATTCTGAAATTAAGCAAAGATCTTTTGTGTTGGGAAAGTTGATCAAATGAGGTTGACCATTCCAAGAGTCTCTCCAAAAATTAACTTTGTCTCCACTATTTACTTCCCATGTAATATACTTAATAACAATGTCTCTTGAAGAGACCAAAAAGTCCCAAACCATAGACCCCTTTGGAGGATTCAATATTGATAAAATTCTTGAAGGATCATTATTATCCAAATACTTTTGTTGCATTGTTTGGCACCAAGTAGTGTGAGACTTAGTATACATTTGCCAAGTTAATTTACCACTAAATGCAATATTCCTATTTGATAAATCATGAACACCCACACACCCAATAGTTGGAGTATGTGTCATGTCCTGGAAAGAAATAAGGGGAATTTTTTTTCATTCGACGAGTTACTTGTCCAAAGGAAACTTTTGATTAGTTTTTGAGTTTGTAAGATGATTGAGGTTGGAGCTTTAAGGACATCAAGGTAGTAATTTGGGATAGCTGCAAGTATTGATTTAATAAGAAGAATTCTACCTAATAAAGAGAGTCATCTAACTTTCCATGCAACAATTTTGCTTTCAATTCTATCAACAACAGAGGTCCAATAACTTGTCTAGTTGGATCCTATGAAAATAGGGAATTCCAAGGTAATTAGAAGGTAGAAAGTTCTCGGCAAATCCCAAAATGAGCACAATTTTGTCAAAGATGACTTTACTGGTATTGAATAGAATTTTTTTTACTTTTGAGAGTTAATTTTCTACCTAAAGACATCAAAATATAACTTCAAAACATGCTTAATCTACTTGGCCTTGAAAACATGAGAACTACCAAATAAAAGCATGTCATGTGCAAATAACGAATGTGTGATGGATAACGAAGTACCATGTATGTGCACACCCTTCCATTTTCCAAGTGAGTTATGAAGCTTGATGGTCCTACTGAAAGCTTCGACCATAATGATGAATAATGCTGGTGATAATGGATCACCTTGTCTAACACCTTGTGTAGAAGAGAATAAATGGGAGGCTTTCCCATTAATGATAACTAAGAAAAAGGCTCCAAATATATATGCTTCAATCCATTTACACCATGTTTTCAAAAAACCCATTTTCTGAAGAACTTGGAAGAGGAAAGTCCAAAAAACTTTATCATATGCTTTCGTCATATCAAGTTTGATCACAAAATTTGGAGATCGTGAAGAGTTAATAGAATGAAGGACTTCATGAGCAACCAAAGCTCCCTCCATAGTTTCTCTACCTAGAACAATACCACCTTGTTTAGGAGATATAATGTTTGGAAGTATAAGTTGCAATCGCAAGTAGATTTCTTTGGTAACAATCTTATATGTTAGATTACACAAGGAAATGGGTTTAAAATCTACAAAAGTTCTAAGTTCCAAATATTTAGGGATCAAAGCAATATTGCTAGTATTGAAATACTTTAGTGTAGATCTATTTTTCCTGGATTCCTTAATAGCAACAAACAAGTCCCAACCAATGGTGTCCCAACAACTTTGGTAGAAGAGAGCAGTAAACCCATTAGGTCCCAAGGCTTTATCTGGAGGGAATGAGAAGAAATCCTTACAAATTTCATGAATGGAAAAGGGAGCCATGAGCATATAATTCTATGAAGGAGATACCATTGTGGGAATAGCTTCAAGAATTGCATTCACTTAAGAGTCCAAGGGTGTTGGATATTCCACAGAAGTAAGAAGATTTTTGAAAAAGTTAACACCTGCATCCCTAATATGTTGTTCGTTAGTTCAAATCATTCCCAAAGAAGCATCCTGAATCTAAAATATCATTTTAGCTGCACTCTTTTGTTTGGCTGAAGCATGAAAATATTTAGTATTCTTATCACCTTGCTGTGGCCATAGTTCCCTATACTTTTGTCTCCAATATTCTTCTTCTCGATTACACAATTCATCCCATTCAGTTTGAAGGCTCTTTTTCTTATGGTATATATCATTATTCATGCCATTTTGAATGATATTGCTGTGTATATCATTTAGCTATGCTTTAACAACCTCTTTTTGTTGAAAGATGTTCTTAAAAACATCATGATTCCAATCTTGGATAAGAACCTTGATATACTTCAGTTCATTGGCAAATTGATGCATCTTGGAGCCATGAAAAAAGTGTGCACTAACCCACCATTGCTTGACCAATTGAAGTAAGTGAGGATGGTGGAGCCACATCCTTTCAAATTTAAAAGAGGATTTTTCCTGATTGTTGACCCCATTGGAAGCCTGAGAAATTGAAATAGATATTGGAAAATGGTCTGAACTTGGCAAAGACAGAATTTCTGACTAAAAATTGAAGTTATGTAGTTTCCAATCTTGAGAAAGGAGAAACCTATCCAAGTGAACAACACTTTGTGCAAACCCAACTCTCCTATTTGTCCAAGTAAATGGGTAAAAGCACAAACCCATGTCACTCTTTTATAAAGGAAAGGGATATCAAAACTTAAACTATTCAACTTTAATGACAGAAAAGGGACATTTGTGTTTAGAATTTGAAGATGATGTAAACTAATGAAATGTGTAAAATTGGATAAAATTTATGCCTATATTTTTTTATTTTTTAATTGAGTCAAATTTTTAATTTTTTTTAATTTTTAAAGTCTATTTTTTATTTATTTTTAAATGCTGAAAAATATAGAGTTTCATTTCCACCAAACAATTATATGCAAATGATCATATTTTGGTCCGATTTTGAACTATGTTATAGTTGACATGTATACCTAGTGGACAAAAAAAAATTTGATTTTGGACTTATATGTTTCAAGCTATAAGTGTTCAAAGTCGAACTTATCAAAAATTGACAGTTTTGTTTCCCACCAAACTTTTTCTATCAAATCTGCATATTTTTTAAAACAAATTACATATTCTTGAAGGTGACTCTCTCCTCTAGAGGTACACATAAAGTTTTTATTTTTTGAACATGCTTTACTATTTTTTTTCTTTTTTGAACAAACATCTTGTTGAATCTTAAAAGACCTACTTATAATATTTTATAAATATAACATATTTTAAATAATCAAAATATTGCAAAAATTTTATGACCATAATCTTGACTCCAAGATCTACAAAAGGGTATTTTTACTTTTCGGAAAAACTTCAATTTGGATGGAGAAATTAGTATTCAAAGTGAAAAAAATTCAGAAATTGCATCTTTTGCTTGTGTGACTGCCACTTAGGATGCCACGTAGGTAGTTACGGCCGAAAGGGTTTCGATTGTAACCCTTTTGGCCGTAACAAGTTCGACCGTAACCCCTGTCAGCGCAAAAACCGCTAGTGATTACATTAGTGGTTTCATATATAAAATAATTAGATTTTAATTTTAATTTATAATTTAAATTATGCACAGTGAATTGTGAAATTTAAAGGAGCATTTTCAAAAATAAATATTTTTTGAAGTTGTGTTTATCAATTTTTTCTTGGAGTTTAACGACAATTACAAAGGATAGTCAATAAGGTATTTTTTCACCTAGTTATTTTATGTACTCTATATTGAAGTATTGAAATATATTTTAGTGGAATCTAAATTAAAATATTTTCTTATAGGTCAAAGTATTGAATAGGTAATAAAAAGGCTAGATCAAGGAAATATGATAGAATAAGAGATGACAAAATGAAAGGTCATACAAAATGTAATCAAAACCAACCTACTAAAGTTAGTGAAGAAGATGAGATTCATGAAGATGAACAAATTGGTAGTTATAATGATAGAAACATATTATTAGGTGTAGGAAATTTGATGGATTTGGATGAGGACCTACTTTTTAGTCAAATTCCATCTACATAAATGGTAAAAGAGAACACTATTAAAAAGCATTGCCAAAACATGTGGGATGAATATTTTAAAAACAAAAGTATATTTGGAAAGGCACAATTATTTGTCAAGTTATTTAGGAGAAAAAGATATGAGGCCTATTTTGGAGTTGTTGGGTGTTGATAATAGGAAAAACCATGCACATAATGTTAATAAAACAATAGTTGAAAATTTGCAAACTGCTTATAACAAAATTGACAACACAACTCGAGGAGGCGATTTGAGCACTACACGCAGAGCATTGATGACTACTATATCTAGTAGAAATTTGACACATAGAAAACAAGTACATGCAGTTTCTGATTTACTACATATATCTAGAAGAACTATTCAAATATACATTAGGAGGAGAAATATGCTATATGAAAACATTAAGAATAATTGGGTGAATATTTGCAGAGTTCCTCGAAAAGATAAAATTTTTGAAGATGTAAAAAGATGGGTTATTGAATTCTGGACCACATCGTCTCATGTTTCTTCCAATAGATGTGATACTATACAAATTAAAGATCAAGAGATAGGGGCTAAAATTGAACATCCAAAACATTTTATAGATATAACACAAAGTGAATTATTTCAAGCATTCAAGCAAGAATTTTCAAATGTGAAAATATGTCAAAGAATGTTTGAGAGTTTGTATCCTTCCTTTGTACGCATAAATAAGATAGATGAAACTTGTTGTTGTTGAAAACATGTTGAATTTGGTCTATACTTGCAATCATATAGAAAAGTTATGGTAGTACTTGATCCAAATTGGTCATCCCTAGCAGTATGTCACAATTTCTAAAGTCTATATTATGTGAAAAATTAGAAGATTCAGATTTTCAAAGTACAATGCATCATAAATCAATGTCCAGATTGTGGAGATTTATCTAAATTTCCATTACAAAATGAGAATATTGATGAATCAACACCAATTCTATGGATGAGATATGAATATGAGACATACCAAAATAAGATAGGAGCTGAATCCAAAAAAATTGTATTGAAGGAGAGTGAATTGTGATATGATGAGTTTATGAACTGTAAGTTCCATCCATTGATATTTCCACATATCCAACATTGTCATGGTGCACGATGGCAAGCTACACAATTTTGTGATTCAAAAAATTGTTTTCCACCTGGTTGTATTCTTTTAGTTGTAGATTTTTCTAAGAACTATACATTTTCACCTCAAACTGAGCTTTAAAGGCAATATTTTCATTCTGAACAAGATACAATATTTGTGCAAGTGACTTATAGACATGCACAATTCGAGGTGGATGAGATAGAAAGTTCAGAGGAAAATGGATGCATTATCATCAAGGAGGTTCATTTCTATAGTAGTGATGATAGAGTTCATGATAGGAGCTATGTCATTCATTGTTTTGTAATGGTCTATGAAGATCTTAGAAATCGTGGAATAAATGTTTCAGAGCAATGGATCTGGTCCAACGGTTGTGTAGGTTAGTGTATGTATATACCTGTACATTTTTTATTTAACTTTAAATGTAAAACTTATATTGATTTGTACATGTATTTCAATTTGATTTATATAATTATTTTTTAATCTCATTTCATGAACTCACAAAATAATTTAAATCTGCAAAAGCATTTAATTGGTGAGCCATGCAACATGCTAGAAGCAATGTTAGGTTTTTGTGGAACTTATTTGAAAGTGGACATGAAAAAGGAGAGCATGATGGAGAAAGAGCATGTATAAAGCACACACTTTGACAACATGAACTTGTAGGTACATACATGTACATACATTTAGTGTGTTCTTGATCTACTTATAACATATATACATGTATAGATTCTCTCTAGAGATCTAGATATATATATATACATATATTTAATGTATTTTAAATTATATATGTACATGTGCATGTTACTGAAGGTAATAGAATAAATAGTGTGCAAGAAATTGTTGAATGGTGCAAAGATCATTTTGCTACTTGAGATACTAAATACAATAAGCGTTATTTTTAGGAAGTGAAAGGTACAAGTATTAAATTTATTTATTTATTTGATATAATACATGTATGTGTGTACATATTCTTATAATTCAAGTTTTTAATTAAATTAGCTATATTTGTAACATATATATATATCGATCTAATCCTTACAATTGTGAAACAATTTTTGGTATTAGAAGTTTACATCAAGTGGTGACTACAGGGCACCACAAACCCCCAATGATTAAAGTATGAGAGAAATCATGTTTTTGTGATGACCGCGTGAAGGACAATCCAATGAGTATATGTGAAAATATTGCGAGTGGATATGTTTCACATTGGGATTTGAAGGACATAGTTAGAAAGCCTCCTTTTGAAGATGCTGACACTGACATTGACATTCATGATCCTATATATTTAGCTGATTATGAGCGTGTTTCTGATTTAGTTATGCCAGGTTTGTGGCATATGTACATATATATGACACACATGTATGTTCATTAAATGTTTCACTTTATAAACACGTCTTATTTTATGTACATTGCAGGAGATATTTTTGTTGTCCATGCCTTAGCAGATAATGTAGAAAATGTAGACTATTATCTTCTAAGATGCACAAAAGCAAAATGCAAGTTGTGAGAAGGAACTATAGATGCTGATGCGTAGTCATATCCAATTGGATCAGTTGTTGTCAAAGAGACATATTATCAATATATCAGGATAACCGATAGTGGTATTGAATTTATTGAATACATGCTTGGAGAAAAGGTTTTACAATACAGTAACCATATTGTAGAGACAAAGTTGCAATTCAACGCAATACCAAGAAGAGGACGTCATGGAAATCAAAAGTAGAAACTGCCTATTGAAGAACATGTAAATATTCTAGAGATAATTAAAAATAGAGAGGATCCTAACAATATAATGTTTGTGGAGCTCTAGTTCAGAGCTATTTGTACTTATTTTCTATATATAGCTCGAGCATACTTTCATATTTACTAGTTACATACACATCATTTTAGATATATATTTTATAAATTTATATGTACATTTGATCATGGATCTTGGATATATGGTACAAATTATGAACATACATGTATTGTTATTTATATTTTGTATAAATGCACATTTAAAATTGATTCTATAGCACGCATTACATTCTTTATGTTTGTATATGTATTCTTTGTGTTCTTATATGTATTAAATTTAGTGATGTTCCATGTATTGTTATTTATATTTTGTGTATGGTTTCATGTATTGTATATGTACATACATCCCATTAGGACTTCCCCTTAGGACCTCCCCTTAAGACTTCCCCTTAAGGCATCCCATTCTAGGAGTTCCCCTTATGACCTCCCCTTAAGACTTCCCCTTATGACCTCCCCTTAACACATCCCATTAAGACATCCTATTAGGACAACCCCTTTACTAATTAAATGCACTCTTAAAATTGATTCTATAGCACGTATTACATTCTTTATGTTCGTACATGTATTCTTTGTGTTCTTATATGTATTAAATTTAGTGATGGACATGTATTGTTATTTATATTTTGTGTATGATTTCATATATGTGTGTGTGTGTGTGTGTGTGTGTACATACATCCCAATTAGGACCTCCCCTTAGGACCTCCCCTTAAGACTTCCCCTTAAGACATCTCATTCTAGGAGTTCCCCTTACGACCTCCCTTTAAGATTTCCCCTTAGGACCTCCCCTTAAGACAACCCCTTAAGACATCCTATTAGGACAACCCCTTTACTAATTAAATGCACTCTTAAAATTGATTCTATAGCACGCATTACATTCTTTATGTTTGTACATGCATTCTTTGTGTTCTTATATGTATTAAATTTAGTGATGGACAATCCAATGAGTGTATGTGAAAATATTGTGAGTGGATATGTTTCGCATTGGGATTTGAAGGACATAGTCAAAAAGCCTTCTTTTGAAGATGTTGACATTGACATTCATGATCCTATATATTCAGTTGATTATGAGCATGTTTCTAATTTAGCTATGGCAGGTTTGTAGCATATGTACATATATATGACACACATGTATGTTCATTAAATATTTCACTTTATAAATACTATTTTTATGTACATTGTAGGAGATATTTTTGATATCCAAGCCTTAGCAGATAATGTAGAAAATGTAGACTATTACCTTCTAAGATGCACAAAAGCAAAACACAAGTTGCTAGAAGGAACTATAGATGCTGATGGATAGTCATATCCAATTGAATCAGTTGTTGTTGAAGGAATATATTATCAACAAAACATGATAACTAACAGTGGTATTGGATTTATTGAATACATGCCTGGAGAATAGGTTTTACAATACAATAACCATGTTTTAGCAACAAATTTGCAATTTGACGCAATACCAAAAAGAGGACGTCATGGAAATCAAAAGTGGAAATTGATTATTGAAGAACATGAAAATATTCTAGAGATGATTAAAAATAGAGAGGATCCTAACAATACAATGTTTGTGGAGCTCTAGTTTAGAGCTATTTGTACTTATGCTCTATATATACAGCTCGAGCATACTTTCATGTTTACTACATACACATCATTTTGGATATATATTTTATAAATTTATATATATTTGATCATGGATATTGGATATATGGTACAAATTATGAACATTCATGTATTGTTATTTATATTTTATGTATTGTTTCATGTGTGTGTGTGTGTGTGTGTGTGTGTGTGTGTACATGTACATCCCATTAGGACTTCCCCTTAGGACCTCCCCTTAAGACTTCCCCTTAAGACAACCCCTTAAGACATCCCATTCTAGGGGTTCCCCTTACGACCTCCCCTTAAGACTGTCCCCTTAAGACAACCCCTTAAGACATCCCATTCTAGGAGTTCCCCTTACGACTCCCCTTAAGACTTCCCCTTAAGACATCCCATTCTAGGAGTTCCTCTGATGACTTCCCCTTAAAAAAACCCCTTAAGACATCCCATTCTAGGAGTTCCCCTTACGACCTCCCCTTAAGACTTCCTCTTCAAACTTTCCCTTAGGACCTCCCTTAAGAAAACCCCTTAAGACATCCTATTAGGACAACCCCTTTACTGATTAAATGCACTCTTAAAATTGATTCTATAATAGCACGTATTACATTCTTTATGTTCATATGTAGTCTTTGCGTTTTTATATGTATTAAATTTAGTGATGAACATGTTTTGTTATTTATATTTTGTGTATGGTTTCATGTATATATATGTACATGTACATCCCATTAGGACTTTCCCTTAGGACCTCCCCTTAAGACTTCCCATTAAGACAACCCCTTAAGACATCCCATTCTAGGAGTTCCTCTTACGACCTCCCCTTAAGACTTCCGCTTAAGACTTCCCCTTAGAACCTCCCCTTAAGACAACCCCTTAAGACATCCTATTAAACACAACCCCTTTACTGATTAAATGCATTCTTAAAATTGATTCTATAATAGCACATATTACATTCTTTATGTTCATATGTATTCTTTGTGTTCTTATATGTATTAAATTTAGTGATTAAATGTTGTATTTCACATCATGTATTCTTTACTAGTACTCTTTATGTTCTTAAATATCTATTAAATTTTTGATTAAATGTTGTAACACATGTACAAAATAACACATGATCTATGAAATAAAAATATGAATATTGAAAACATACATACATTCAACATGAACATAAGACATGAACATAATATGTACGTCTATGTAAAATAACACATCTATGAAATAATGTATGTACCCATGTAAAATGTATCCAAAATACCATATAAAATGTCTCCAAAATACCACAACAAATGTCTCTAAAATACCATGTATCAAATGTATCTGAAATAACATGTATCCATATAAAAGTATCTAAAATAACACATGTATCTGAAACAACATACATCTCCATATCAAAGTATCTGAAATGACATGTGTGTGTGTGTGTGTGTGTGTGTGTGTGTGTGTGTGTGTGTGTGTGTGTGTGTGTGTGTGTGTGTGTGTGTGTGTGTGTGTGTGTGTGTGTGTGTGTGTGTGTGTGTGTGTAATGTCCCAGCATCAATGAAATAAACACGTAAAATAAGATCAACCACATCCC
>CM053785.1:471650049-471837549 GCA_028749045.1 Cupressus sempervirens | reverse complement strand
GTGTCCGCATCCTGTATCTTAATGGTTTGATTCCATTGGCCCCATTGAGATTTAATCATAAATTTAAGAGGGAGATCATGTCAAAAAGTAAACAAACTCTGATATCCAAATGAGGGCAATCAAAAGGGATAAGATCATGTTTTAGAAAAATCCCAATTTTATTAACAAATTTTTTAATAATTTGTGGGTCTTTGTACTCAAGAGGAAGCAAAGGGAATGAGATCCAAAAAGGGAAAAAGTGAATATCTACAAGTTGAGGCTTGAAATGGGGTACCCAAACTGTAGTAAAGAGTCCAAACCCTAGACAAAACCAACCTTTTTGCTTGTGGACAGAATCCCTAGACTCCTTGGAGGAGAAAATGGCAACAAAAAAGGGGTGTTTGAATCCAAGTAGAAAATGTCTTTAAGCCTAGTCCAGGAAGAGAATGCCCAATCCTTAATAGCAAAAAATGGGAGAGATGAATAATTAAGCCTACCTATAAGTGCAGTTTGATGAAGGAGACCAACTAGGTGTTGTAGCAAATGCCCCACTAATGTGATCAATAGAGGATTAAGAGGATGATCATTTATCCCCAACGATACTACACTCTGCATCTATTTCTTTTTCCAAACTTGAAGAGTCTTTGTTAGATTAGTGACCTTGGGAGGGGGGGGAGGAGTTGTGAGAATAAGGACAAATGTATTAGCCACTTGCTTTGACTTCGTACCAAAAGATCCACCTAACTTGTTTGAAGGCAAGTGATCTTTCTTTGACTCATCGTGCACAATGTTTTCCAGTTCAAGATGACGGCCAACGCATATATCAAAAATAGGTTGCTTCTTGTGTCGACGCCAACTACCCTTTGGCCCCGAGTTCCCAAATTTGTGTGATTGGAGATCACCCCTGATCTTTTGAACCCACAGATGAGGAGGAGGGTTAATTTTTTTTGAATTTTTATTTTCTTGCCCAAAGCCATATTCATGTGGATGTGGATCAAGTGGAGGGTGAATCATGGCTTGAGCGGAGGATTCCCCAATTTCAAGTGTAGACAGAGGTAGGGGTAGCCAAGGTTGATTTGCAATTTCCCTGGTGGAAGCCACCTTAATATCATCAGGTTAGGGTCTTGAATGCGAACTAGATTTGTGTTGAACATGAAATCATGGATTTAGGAAGAATGGTTTAGCTAGTTGAACAATTGCTTTTCCCCAAAAGATCGACTTCACACCCATGTGCTGAAAGTGACCATTATTCTTTTCCTAAAAAGCGCATCGCTGGAACCCCAGATCAAAGTGAGGCTCAAGAACAGGTTGTACAATGGGCGTAGAGGAAAATATGTTAAGATAGGTTTTTTTAGGATGCTATTGTGGTGCATGTCGACTTTCAAATCTAGCACCAAACCCCGCTCCTGACCTTCTATTGGACCATATACCTGTCCCTACAAATCCACGGGTTCTTGCGCCAGATCTTACACTAACCCTCGAATCTATACTTGTCTCTACAAACCCCATATTACCATTCCGTATTCATGCACTAGGCCCTATCTCTACAAACCCCCATTTGCCATCTTGTGTTCTTGTGCCAGGCCCTGCTCAAATCGTCCCTGTCACTGTAAACCCTCGATTTTAATTATAAGAGTAAATTTTAAGTATTTTATAATTGATATCTATTGACATTTTTTAGATATATTTAATTTAAGATATCTATACTAGTATGTATTTCATTTCTTATTATTTTTATTTTTATGTTTCAAAATTTAACAATAACCTAAATAATGGTGATAGGCATTCTAAAATGGTAGAAAGGGATGGATTATGATGGTGTGAGCATTTAATGTTAACAATTACTTTTGAGTTTAAATTTGACAACCATTTGCACGTCAAAATTTTAATATTTGTTATAAACATAATAAACTTTACAAATTAATTTCATAAACGCCACATAAAAAATAAAAAAATGATTTGTTAAAGTTATAAGAGTAAATTTTTAGTATTTTATAATTGATATCTATTGACATTTTTTAGATAAATTTATTTAAGATATCTATACTAGTATGTATTTCATTTCTTATTATTTTTATTTTTATGTTTCATAATTTAACAATAACCTAATTATTAATGTCGATAGGCATTCTACAATGACAAAAAGGGTGGAGTGGGATGGTGTGAGTGTGTTAATGTTTTTGATATAAAAGCAACCAAAACAAGGGGGCTAAACCTTTACAATAGTGACAAAACTACCTGCACAAAACCAACAAACAACCAAATAGACCCCTTAACAATTTACATAAAAAACACAAGTAAGATCACAACAGTTAATAAAAGTACTAAAGTTCATGCACTTAATAGTAATAGAGTTTAACAAATTATCAAAAGGCATATGGGTGGTCAACATATTGTACCACCCACAACCTAAACCCAAGTTCAATAGAAAAAGAAAGACTATCATGAACTAGACAAGAAGAAACAATCAACAGAGCATCCATAAAAAAAACCCAGGCATAGGAACAAAGGCCCACTAACTGACAACCTTCTTCTTTCTTTTCCTAACCAAAAGAACTTTGGCCTAGTCCTCCGCAAGGAAGTTATAAAGTAGCTTCAAATCTTCATTACTAAGGCCCTCTTCCTCCTTCTCCTAAGCTAGAAGCTAGAGGGTGGTTGTAGCTACATGGGTCACCTTTAGAGTGAACTTGGAGAATAAGGTGATGCCTTCCTTCAACATATTACACTGATCCTTCAATTCCTAGAGGTCTTTAAGAGTAACAACCACCTCCTTTGCGCTACTTAAATTTATTGCCTTGTTGTAGTTCATCGATGACTTCCTCTTATCCTACACATTTAGAATGTTAGTAGGATCCTTTAAAATTTCCAAACCATCATTCCTTATGGGGGAAGAAATAGTGTTGGGGGAAGCTTTATCAAAATTGGGGTCTTCCTAGTTAGCATCGAATGACAGGGTGAAAGTGGCAAAAATGTGAGTGGGGTCTTGGGATAGGTCCTTAGTAGGGTTCTCCGCTTCAAAATCCCAGGTGCCATCAACAGTGTCATCCCACTTGTCCTCATCTTTATTGTTAGTGTCATCCTTCAAATACTTCTTACCATCCCTTGACATCTTAGCACTCTCCTCCGAATTGGTATCTTCCTCCTCAACCTCCTGTGAGCATCTAGCCATTTATTTGAATCTACCCTTGGTCTTGGCTAGCCTACTCGATCCTCTTCTATTCCCATAGACATCTTCATTCGAATCTACAATCTCCACCTCCACCCTCTTTTCAATTTTTGTTTTTTGCTAGCAACCAGCTTTGGAACCTGGGGTTTATTCTTCCTGCTCTTGACTGAGGTTTGGTTGGGCGAGGATTGTGGAGTAGGGGCATAACTAACACCCGCAAACTCCATACGAAGGGGGTTAAATGGGTTAACAGGGGGATAAAATTATCAATGGCAATCACTCTAGGTGGGCATAGGGCCAGGTGGAACTGGAATAAATGAATCATGAGCCCTTGGTATAGAATAGAAAAATTAGCCCCCTTCTTTCTTTTTTCCCTAATATCTATATCTATATCTTCTAGGGCATGCATAAGAAAAAAAAAAATGTAGACTAACTCCCTATTGTGAAAGTGATTAAGAAAAGGGAAATGATAGAAATAACACACACCATATCTACCTTCCAGGGTGAGGTACTTCATTATAACTAGACACACATCGTCCCAGGGCTCCGGTAACTTATCCCTCCAAAATGCACTATGATTTCGGTCTTAGGTTTCATTTCCTTTGAAAAAACTAGACAGGCTAGCTTCATCTATCACCTTCGTGATTTTTTGCCACTTCTTGCCAGTTATTTCAAGGCCCATTGCCATAGCTATGGACTCCTCATTCACCTAGAAAGTGATACCATTAATAGTGACCTATTGATGAATTGTTGAGAATAGTTCTCATTGTAACTAGCTATGACCTGCATGTAAGGGACAAATCCATATTCCTTCAACATTATCCAAGTTGCTTGCCTTTTGGAGAAATCCTCCATCTTGATGGGCTCTAGTCTGTTAAGGTCCCCACCTATGGAATCCTGCTCCTTAGTGATATCACTTTCAACAAGCTCGGTAATTTTCATTTGCAAGAAGAGCACAACCCTAATTTCCATAGACCTAGGGCTAAAAATAATGTGTCTAACAATTAAAATGACTTCTTCCTTACACTTCACGGGTGTGATATCCAAAATGTTCAGACAATTTTAAAACATCATTACGGGGAGTGAGGTGGATTCCAGTGAAATCCCTTAATGATCTGACAGTAATATTAATGCCCCTTTTCTATAATCAACCAATACCACAAAAAAATGATGGCTTTTTTTAACGCCGGGATTGAGTGTGTTAATGTTAACTTTTATCTTTCTAGGTTAAATTTGACAACCATCTACAGGCCAAAATTTTAAATCTAATTATAAACAAAATATATTTTTAAAAATAATTCAATAAACACTACATTAAATATTTGTTAAAATTATAATGTTTGGAACTTAGGAGATATAAATCATAATTCTTTTTAGAAATTAAAATAAAAAGTCTTTGTTAGTGGAAAAAAGTAAATGACGATAAAAGGGAATATAAATAGTATTGGGTGTACTAATTTTTTTTTTTTCTTTTTTTTTCCATTTTGTAGTGGATATCTATCAATATTTCTTTAAATAGATTTATTTAAGATATTTATACTAGTTATTAATGCCGATAGGCATTCTACAATGGTAGAAAGGGTGGAGTGAGATGGTGTGATTGTGTTAATGTTAACTTTTATTTTTCTAGGTTAAATTTGACAACCATCTACACGTCAAAAATTTAAATTTAATTATAAACAAAATATATATTTAAAAATAATTCAATAAACACCACCTTAAATATTTGTTAAAATTATAATGTTTGGAACTTAGGAGATATAAATCATTATTTTTTTTAGAAATTAAAATAAAATATCTAGATTAGTGCAAGAAAGTAAATGAAGATAAAAGGAAATATAAATAGTTTTGGGTGTAGTAAATTAAATTTTAATCATTTTGTAGTGGATATCTATCGACATTTCTTTAGATAGATTTATTTAAGATATCTATACTAGTTATTAATGTCGATAGGCATTCTACAATGACAGAAAGTGTAGAGTGGCATGGTGTGAGTGTGTTAATGTTAACTTTTATTTTTCTAAGTTAAATTTGACAACCATCTACACGTCAAAATTTTAAATTTAATTATAAACAAAATATATTTTAAAAAATAATTCAATAAACACCACATTAAATATTTGTTAAAATTATAATGTTTGGAACTTAGGAGATATAAATCATAATTTTTTGTAAAAATTAAAATTAAAAGTCTAGATTAGTGCAAAAAAGTAAATGCAAATAAATAGAAATATGGAAATTAAATTTTAATGATTTTGTAGTTTTGGATATCTATCAACATTTCTTTAGATAGATTTATTTAAGATATCTATACTAGTTAGCATATGTAATCTAATATAGAAATAGCAAATGCTAATAATTGACATTTAAAATGTTTACAAAAATATTATAAATACACATTCCAATTAGACATTAAAATTTTTAATGCATGCATAAAATAAACAACCTTACCATTTTATATTTAAACTTCAAAAATTAAATCAAATTATTTCTAATTTTTTTCCAAAAATCAAATCAACATTAATAGTTAATTAAAATATATAAAATTGAAGCATATAAACACTTAAAACTATATATATATATATATGATTTTTATTTTGTATTTTTATAGCTTTTTAATATAGCTAATATATATTTTTATTTTGTATTTTTATAGCTATAAAAATACAAAATAAAAATATATATTAGCTATATTAAAAAGCTATAAAAATACAAAATAAAAATCAAATGTCAAAATCACAAATCAAAATAAAAATCAAATATTAAAATTACAAATCATCAATATCCAATTAAAAGTGAGAGATGTGAAAGTCTAACTAAGCACCTATCTCCTTGTTTGATACAAACAAAACTAAATTACTTTGCAATGCTCATTTGCCATAAAATTATATTGGAAGCCTGTTTTGCCATGCTAGAAAAGGCTGAATATGTTGTTCATTGCGGTATCAATTTGCTGCTGCTGCACTCCAAAGTGAAAAGAGGTTTGGTTTGAATATATTAGTCTATCGTATTGAAGTAGGTATTGAATTGGGGAAAATGGTGTATTCAGAATTGAATTATTAATGGAATGCTCCTAGCTGTCCTGTTAACGTGCAATTGAAATGAAGATTTCAACTGTAATTTGGCGGGTCGAGATTGCGGTCACATGCAGAGGTAGAAGGTAAAGAGAGGGACTAGGTAATATCAGAACCATTCAAAATGACCATTTTGAGTTGTATGAGCTTCAATTTGCACGGGGAGAGTGCAGAGGTAAAGGCTGAGGATGAAGATAGCAGCCATAGCTGGGAAAAACGCCGAGATATTTGCATCGCCATTATTACCAAATATTCCCCTATGATTCTCTGCACTCAACAAGCCCTAAAGACCCAGTTAGATGACTTGCAACGTGCGTTACCAGGTATTTGCTGGGTTTATTAATACCGAACGACTCGTAACGTTGCATTCTCAGAAATAGGCTACTTCAGTTTATTTATTCATTTTCTTCAATCATAGAAAAATAGCGTGCTCGTCAAGCAGATGGCCTTTTTTCTCAGAAACATTGGCCCTGCCCTTAAAATTTTCGCTTAGCACTCCAATTAATTATCTCGTTCGCTTCCATATTGTGAAGGATTTAATAAAGGCTGTCGAAAGTCATATTAGTAGAAACATTGCTTAAACGACTTGTGAAATGGTCCTTGACAGCATGATTGGTCCAGGACGAGCCATATCAAGTTTTAATGTGGAAACTCTACATAAATGTTCCTAGGTGCCACTCTTAAGATTTGTAAAGCGATCTAGAGCTATCATGGTCTGGATGGAACATGTACTCATATGATGGTAACATAGGCCGGTCTAGCACCTCCGTTTTAAGCTTATTGGGCACATTTCATGGACATACATTTATAAAAGGGTACTATAATCTTCTCAGATTTGTGTAACAGTAATTATTCAGAGTGTCAGCTCATTATTACAACTTCTAGGCACTGGTACACATAAATAGAAGTACAAGATAAATCCCAAACTCATTGCCCGTGGCTATACAGCCACGAAAATGCACTTCTTTTACATTGCTTTTTCTAACTTTTTAAAAAATAAACCAAGTTCTCTCCTTCGTATAGAAGTGCATTTTCGTGGCTGTATAGACATTGCCAAACTCATTCACTACTGTTTGTTCATGTCATGAGCTCATTTATACATCATCTAGGTATAAGTAAAGATTTCAAAACTGCTCAAAACCAGTTCCTCAATTCCTAGAACTTTGGATCTTGTGAAAGGGTATTAGCTCAATAAGTTGAGCACAATTAGTCAGGATGATGAAATGTTATAGACAAGTTTTCCACCAAGGTTCGGACCTGGAGGCATGTCCATGCCACATTCGACATCTGGGTGACTTTGATGGATTGAATTCCCTTGTATGCGACTGCTTAGCTGAAGGTGACTTGCTGTTTTGATGTCTGGCTACTCGCATTATTGTAATTACCTATATAAAAATAGAGATGCTGACATCTAAATATTCTGGCTTGTTTTTATAACTCCGGATTTTGGGTAACAGATCATATGGGGAGATTTTTAGCCATTTAAGCTTTATGATGAAAATATAAGGCAGTCATATGAAGCTTTGTTCTCTGTTGTTATCTCCTATATCCCATAAATTTAAGAGCAGTTGTATAGCTTTTTTAGTTTTTATGATTATGCCCGAATAATTGCTATGTTTCCAAATTCAGAATCTGCCAATAAACTTAAACTTGACAGCCCAGATCAAAAACTTATTTATGAAAAAAAGGGTTTTAACTTATCTGAATGAATAACTGGAGGCATTTGTGATATGATGATGAATCTAGATTATTGGTCTTATATATATATTTTTACTTGTGACAGATGCATGGTAAGCTTAATTTATAAATAGTAGAGGGTAGGGTAACAGCCAATACACGTATTTGTTGATGAGGAAAGAGAACATCCATATGCAGGATTGCACAAGGCAGTACAACTCATTCTGGTCAACCCTCCTTTATTTGATGGATAGTTCAGATGACACGATTATATTGTAAATACACCTTATGATCTTTAGGGGGTTGTGAATGTATGAGTCTGGGTCATTGGTGCACACCTACATACCCACACACACACGCACACATATTTGGGCCCGGTGCAAGGTTTCAACCTCAAAGTTCAAGCATTTTTCATTCAAGTGTGCACAAATTGTTGCATCATGTTTCTTTAGTTTCTTATTTGCATGCTTAGCCTATAAGGATAGCATTTATTTTGAATCTTCTCTAAATTATGTTCAATGCATCAGGTGCTTAGACAATGTGGAAATTCATTTAAGTTTCATGAGAGTTTTTAACTGTTAGAGATCAATTAGTTCATTTGAATAAATAGCGCTTTTGGGTTTCAGTAGATGATGTTGTAATGTTTATTTCTCACAAGCACTGCAATGGTGTATTGTGGTCTTCTCAATTTGCCTTTTGGAATGTTGTTGCATCATGAGATCTTATCTTTTGTGTGGAGACCCATCAGAGTTAAGAGCAGGCCCCCAGTTGCAGGGATACTTTTGAGTCCAGGCCTTTTGGTGTGAAGTTGACATATCAAGGGATTTTCATGTTTCTAGAGGTTTAGCTTGCCTTGTTCATGACTACCTTTGATCTCAGGTGTTATTGTTATCTGTAGACACTTATTCAATGTACATTTGGCTTCGAGTTTAGAGGAACTTATCCCTTCTCTAAGATAACTTCATCTTGGTTTTTTATCCTCCCAAGGCCCAACTATATTCCCCTCTTTGTGCACATTAAGGTGACCTGCATCTCATCTTTATTCAGAGATTGTCTACTATTCCTCTTTGTGTAACATCCTTTTTTGGGTTGTTCTAATGACTGCATTATGCTTATATATGTTATCATAATGGACTGTGAGTTGATGATTTTAAATGAATTTCCATTTCCCTGATGCTTTCTAAATTTCTGGATCTGTGGACAAGTTTTGTTTTTGAATTAAGTTGATATTTAAACCATATAGGTTTAAGGAGCTTTACATTAAGTGCTTCAGAAAAGGTGCATTGTATCTCATTGTTATTGCCTTCTTTTGGTAGACTTGTCCCCCTTGCAAAATGATACTTGTCTCCTATACTTCTTTATATTCTCCTCATTTTGGCTCCTTGATGCTTAGAAATCCTTATTGGGTTCCTTAGATCTCTTTTGTTGATGATTTGCAATTTTTTTTTATTCAATTGACATCATCAACTTGGTGGTTTCCGGTGTATTTGTTTTTTACAGTTGAGAATGCAATTTATATTGGTTCCTAGTTCCATTTCAGAAAGTAGAAAGTCTGGTCTGTTCTTCTCGTGCATGCATTGGCCTATCCATCATCAAGCTATTTTTAGTGGACTTAGGGAAGGAGTACTTTACCAAGGATGATAAGTTGCACACAAGAACCATTGAAGATGGGGAAGTGATGCAGGAGCACCTGAAGGCAATAAGTGAGTTTAGTTAAGTTTCTGTGTGTGTGTGATGTAAAAAGTCTCTTGAGGCAACACACCTAGTCAGGGTGAGCCTAAGGTAACCCTTGAACAAGTTTGGAACTCTATTAGTTTGTTTACATAGCTATTTGTGCCTTCTAGGCCTAGGTTCTTTGGTTGGTCAAAGCTGGTCAATGCCCAATCAAAGAGGTTGACCAAGGGCTTGGAACACCATTTCTAACCAAAATATATCCATGGTTGAAATTTGAAGTCATTTGGTGGAGATTTGCAATGGTTTGGGTAAAAACATGAAAGTGCTCAAAATACACTAAACATGGCAAGTTGCAACTTAGCAACTTTATAAATTTTAGACAAAAGTTATCAACTTGGGCAAGGGGAGCATGAAGGTAGTTGGTAAATGATCTTTGACAAGTTATAAAGCACGAAAATACTGATGTAAAGAGGTTTCAAGCAGTTTCAAGAAGTTTCAATCAAGTTTGAGCAAGTTTTTGACAAGTTTTGCCTTGTTTGCTGAGTGTGCCATACAGATTTCTTTAGTATTTCTGATTATAGACTGTGTAAATGGATTAGGTTCTTTCATTCCAGCATTGTACATGTTATTTCCTTCCTTCTTTGCATTGTAGAATAGCAGCAAATAGTGTTTGTACATACTTTCCATAGTTTTGGTTTTTCTTTTCTTAGTAAGGGTTTTGAATCCATTCATGGATTAGTCTTGCTTATCCACGGTCACAGCTTTACATGGCCTGTTGGACATAGCAAGACCTGTATATTAGTGACTTTACTAATTGTTTGAAGCACCAAAACCAAGCTTGGAAGCTTTTGTATTGAAATCATGGCTGATCACGGTTGGTGAGCCATTGAAACAAAGCTTAAAAACAACAGTTCAAACAGAGAGTCACGTCCGTGTGGTTGCCTGTACAGGGTGTGAACGTGTGGATAGTTAGGAGGAAGGGTAATGGAGGGGATTTAACCATTTGAAAGCCCCATGCAAATGTTGGCACTTGAATCCAATCAGCAAACTCACAAATAGCAAGGAAAACAAGGTTTTGAGAGGGTTTTTAGAGTTAGATACGAAATCGGTAAAACCTAGATGCTAAAATGAGGTATTGTTTAAAGCTTCCAAATGGGTGCTTACTACTCAAAAATGTAAAAACAAAAGTATCTTGTTCAGGTTGATTTTGAGAAAAGAGCAAAAACCCAGTTTTTGCTGATTTAGTCTACTAACCGGTTTGCATAGTTCAACCAAACAAGGGTTAAGGAGCCAAGAATGGCTGAAATCCATTGAGGGGAATGATAAAACAAAGTGTTAGAAGTCTATTTGAGAAGTTGGTTGTCTGATTTAGTGAAGATCCTGTAGTAGTGGGAGTAAGGGTGCTTGCAAGGATACAGTCCTTTGGAGGAACTACAAGGGAATAGGAAGAGTTCTTCGTTGGATGAGTTGCCCTTGACCTAGGAGGTTAGGAACTCATTCTTGGAAGCCTTGGGAAGGTTCTACAAACTCCAACCTTTGGAAGGTTGAAACATTCCCTTAGAGAGGTCATTGGACCAATTGGAGGCAAGCACAAATTCCACTTGCATCAGGAAGCTTCCCTCCTAATGTATCCCAAGTCTTGAATGATCCTCACTCTGTTGAACTAGGGATTCATTTATACATATCAGGTATATTATAATCTTCTCTCTATAGACGCTTCTGCTGGAAGGACAATCTATGTTCTTATAAATCAATCCAAATAAGTATCTATCTACCTCACTTCTTTCCTTTATGTAGGTGTTATACCTCATTATTGGATCACTTGTTGCATGTGTTTATTTGCTTCATTCCCACATTCCCTTGTAAAATCTGGCAATGTTGCCTCCTTTTGTTTGTGTTGTTTCTTTGAGGGGTCCTTTCATCACGGGGTTATTCATATTAATGTTATGTCCTATGGCTTGTTGTTTAACCATCTCAGGCCCTCCTAAAGCTTTCAAGACATGTCTTACGGCTTGTTGTTTAACCATTTCAGGACCTCCTAAAGCTTTCAAGACAATTGCTTATTTCAATCTACTACAGGTATTCAAAGTGTTAAGTACCCTTAAGTACCCCCTAGATGTAACCTATTTATGTGGAGAAGGAGATGAGTCAATAGACTGTGTTCCTCTTTGTGCATTACTATCTAAGCACTTGATTGCCTCTGTTTATTCCAATGGAGGGAATATGTTTTTGTATTGATGTTGTAGAGATAAACTATGAGAAAAATTAATCAGAGACAAATGAAGCTGCAAATAATACAACACAAAACAATACATGCTTCATTATTTTCAACCAACATCATACTTATATGAGTTTAGTCTCCAACATTACAGGAAATTTTCAAAACAGCTTTCCCAGATATATTGAATTGTATTAACAACTCAACACACCTTCGCACCTCTAATATATTAACCTACCTAACAAACTATAACAAACCTTTATTTTATGCATAATTATTATATGCATCCTATGATGCAATATTCCTAACACTCCCCATATTTCATCATTCTTAAATGGGGATAATGAACCAACAATACTGAATGATCATGTTCAGTAGTTCATCATATGGTATGAGTAGGGACATACACATCTACTCATGACAAGCAATAGTGGAACTAGCTTCACTATGCTTAGTACAGGTTGTTTTTCAAGGATAGGGACTAACACTTCTACCCATTGAATGAATGATAGGGACGAACACATCAACCCGAGGTAGAACATTATGTTTGTATAGGGACAAACACTTTTATCCAATATCAGTGTTATGAACGAGACACACATCTGCTCACAAAAAGTATGATTGGGGACACACACATCCAATCATAATCACCATTTCTTGTGATTGGGGACAAACACATCCAATCATCTACAGCATCTTTTGAATAGGGGCAAACACATCCATTGACAAAAAAGCAACAATAGTGATTGGGGATAAACACATCTAATCACTTGCACCATCTTGTGAATGGGGACAAACACATCCATTCACAAACACCTAACAATTGTGTTTGGGGACAGACACATGCAATCACAAGTACAAATCTTTGATATGATTTAGAAAATATATTCCTCATCACTATTTTTCATGCGGAGTCTTCAATAGTCACCTCAAAAAGGAATTCTTCGTCATCACGCAGCCAATGCCTTGTTTGTATATAGCTCGCCATTAAGGAGATCCTTGACACGCTGAGTGCAATTCATAGTAATGTGTCTCTTCTTGCAATAGTAGCACAGAATTCTATCCTTGAAGAAACGATTTCCATTTGATGTAGAAGAACTAGATTTGGAGGAATGTTTAGGCCTTTTCTCCCCATACACTGTAGTTTCCACTATAGCTGAGTCAGTTTTCTTAGCTGCTTCATTAATCAAAGTATATATTAATGTTTCTAGGGTAGCAGCTACTTTGTTTAAAATGAAAGGCAACAATGTTGCCATAACTAAAAGGGTACTATTTAACAAAATAGCTTTTGAATCATCATCATTTCTTTTTGCCTTTATCCGAGCTAGTTGATTCAATGGGGAGTGAATTTATTGATATGTTGAACAATGCTATCACCTTCCATCATTTTTAGCCTGGACTATTTCTTTCTTGAACTCATCTTTGCACTCATTGCTCTTGATCCAAACAGGGCATTCAAGCCATCCCACACTTCTTTGAGTCTTTTTAAAGTTGAAATGGTGGAGATGTGCCTCTGACAATGGAAGATCAATGAAATCAATTGCTTTTTGATCTTTCATAATTCATTTTTTAGTTTCATTGACATCAGTTGGCCTTGTTGTTACTCCACTTAGTATATCCTACAGATCCTTTTTAATAAGAGTCAACTTTAATTTGATTTGCCATGTGTGGAATTTTGAACCTTCAAAATTTTCTATTGATATGCTATTTCTCTCCATTAAAAGAAAATATTTGACCTTCCCTTAATCTAAAGAAAATCAAAGGTGTTGGTTTCTGCTGTTAATACACTTTAAGAAGATCAAAACTCTAATAAATTTACATACACACTAATCAAGATCATAGAAAACTATGGCAAACTAAACTCTAAAAAGGAAATTATTAATATGAATAAGTCCTCTAAATACTATTGACTTAAAAGCTGTAATGTTGGCCTCTCTCTAACTTCTTCAGGCTTCTTCAAAGCTAACAACTATCTCAACCTAAATGTCGCCACAATGTGTGCACATAGGATACCCACTAAATCAAAATTTCCCTAAGTTCAATTTCGTAGATTCCTCTACCAACGACATCTATAACTTTCTTGACTTCACAAGTGTCCATGCCCATCCAATTTCAAAGAAATATGTGCAGAGACAAACAGAATATTTCTGAAGGTTAGAAAATACGCTTCTCACATGCACAAATTCTCAAATGCATGCTTGCATTTGGAGTGCACACTTGAATTCACAGTTTTATTGTTGCCTATAAATAGAACTTGCCACAAAACATTTTTGACGATATACTGCAAAAGAAGACATATCTTATCTTGTATATGATCACAAACTGCCACAGTTTAGAGGCAAAAAACTGTTAAGTTTTCGAATCAGAATAGCATCACATGCAATAAACTGAAACTCAAGAAAAATATGCAAACAAATGACACCAATACTTACCCTGGGAAGACCCTCCTACTCGACGGAAAAACCCAGCCACACCCAAAAATATATCCTTTATTTAGATTAACAAATCAATACAGAAGAATCTCTGTCCCTTATTGAAGGTGACAATAAATTGGTGATCTCACAATTATCAGATGAATAATTGTTTCTTTTAACTTACAATACACAGTCCTTTAATGCACATAATCATCTCAATAGAATCATATGCATTGCTCATACATAGAGCATATAATTAACTTCTGAACCAATCAGAGAGTTAATCGCAAAATCAGAATGTAAATTATATCTGCAACATCTGACTCTTCATAATAACATTCATATTTCTAAGTTCTTAGAACAAAGTATCTATATATTATTGCAGATACAATGTTTGCAATAATATCTCTGCCAGCAATCAAACTGCCTGATTTGATAAGCCAAGAAGAAGATTGTCTACTGCAAGTCTTCGCAATTCACAAAGAAACAGTGACTGCTCGGGCATAATTTACCCTGCTAGAATTTGACAACTCACAAGAGACTTGTTACCGCTTGGACGTGATCAAACAATCATCTCATCAAACTCTTGATAAATTTTAAAATATATGAAGAGATGTGATCTGAGAAATGGCTATACTCTACTGACAATGAAGCATATGCTTATTCCAACACACAAGCATCCAGAAGGCCAACAATAAGAATATTGAAGACCGTTCATAAGTGAACATTTCGGTAGCAAGGAAAACCTAAAAAGATTATGAATAACACCAATGCTGCAACGTGACAAAAAACGACACATATAAAGACAAGTATTAATAAAAACTGTCAACATGGCTGAAGACTTCACCATGGTGCCATCTCATCATACAGAAAGTACATGATGATGCCTAGTGAGTACAAATATAATATACGTCAGCAAAAAATTGAAGATTAAAGTTTCACAATGACAAGGAGGAATATTGTAACCACTGCCATCAGAATTTGCATACAATGCCTTGTCATTGCACACGGTGCTCGGAGAGATACAAATCACAAACATTGGTAATCACCGATATCAATGACAAGAACCAATCGAATAGAAGAAAGGTGCCATGTAACAACAACCAAACTGACGGTAAATTGATACAGGTATGAACAAAATTTCTCTCGCAGCTACCAATACATTAACATTCCCTCTTAGCAAGAGAGATTATTCATATGACTTGACATCTGTTAACATGGAAAGCATAAGAAACTGCAGCGAAAATTGTCAATAACAAAATCTCATTGCAGATTTTCTCAACAAAATATTGTCATCTTAGTATGATATTCATTATGGTAGCTCCTAGAGGATGAAAGAACAGAAACTTAAGTCATGGATTATCTCACATGACTTCACCATGGCTACTTCCATAGGGTGAACAAGCACAACCATGGGCTTTCTACTATGACATCCACCATACGTACTCCCAAAGGGTGGATTCATCATGCCTACACAGAAGATGAAAAAGGTCTTACACATCAAAGTTCAAACTTCTCCCAGAGAAGAGTACATTACCACCTTCCCTACTCGTAGAGGGTAGTTCCACCATACCTATTCGCAGAGGGTGGACAAGGGATTTCACCTCAAACTTCTCCAATAGAGGAACTCATTAACGAGCGATTGCACCTCAAACTTCTCCCTCTTGGAGAAGAACTCATTAACAAGGGATTGCACCTCAAACTTCTCCCTCTCGGAGAAGAACTCATTAACAAATCTTCAAGCTTATGTGGGTCTCTCAGAGACAGATATAAAACTTCTGATCTCCTCATCCAAGTCAAAATCCATCTGAGCCTGATATCAACCTTCTGATTTCCTCATCTGAGGTTGCTTGAGATGGATAGACAGACTCCCTCTGAATGAAAACTCCTGTTAATTGTCATATTCTTCTCTTAGAAGAGTCATGTGATTTCAGATAAATAATCCGTCATACTTCAGCTCCTTGATGCATCCTACAAACAAGAGAGATTAATATTACTTCACAGATTCAAACTACCTAGAATGGATATATAGATATCATTGCTTTAAGATTACAAGAATTGCCAGACTAAAGAAGAACTTCATGAAAGATTTATAAACATTATTCTGGGAACAAAATATTTATCTCTTGATTATGAACATAGATGGCATTAGCTTCCCTTTTAGTCAAGGAACAGAATTCCATGCAATACAAAATTGAAGACTTGACCAACCTCGAAGAAACACAATCAGATCTTGCAACAAAAGATCTAGAACCAGCTGTAGAAGACTGAGCATTTAAATGGGGCAGCCCAGTCTCTAAACTTAACACAATACTCTCAAAACTCAATCAGATTACAGACTATAGAAGAATCAGGATTGAACAACAATCTGAGCACTGTTCATACATAATCTCTTTAGATTCAAACGGATCAGCATATATAGACCCTAGCATCTTGCTTTAATTTCAGAAAGTAAAAAAACTTTCAAAATAAGAATCCTTCTCATTTGACATCTGATTCTTTATGAGGAGAGGCAACATCAACGTTTGCAGCAGCAGCTTGATGTTTAAGTTTTGATTGGCAAAGTGACCATACTTGTCACATCTGAAACATTTAATCTTGGAGAGATCCTTTCTCTTCTTTGGTTTAGGAGCTGAATCGGAATCAATATCTCTGTATCTTTTGAAATTTTCTTCTTCCCTTTTCCTTTAGAAGTGTGGGCTGCAAGTACCTTCACGATGACTTTTATGTCCATTTCGTCGTGCTTCTAATCTGCATTCTTCTTGAATGCAAACAGCTCTTATTCTGTCAATTTTTGGAAGTTCATCTCTTCCACTGACACCTTAAATGAAAGACTCCTAGAGGTGGGGGAGTCCATTCATAGCAAGCATACTTAAATCTGTGTCTGCAAATGTTTCACCAATTGCACTAAGCTGGTCCTTCAACTCTGTAATTTCATGAAGTATGAAACTACATATTCACCCCTTGTCATTTTTACATGCAGCAGTTGATGTCTCAAATCAGGAACTCTGCTGTTAAAGGAGAAGGAGAAGCCCAAAACATCATTTTCACTTGAGGCTATATGTACACTTCCTTTTGATAAAAACTTATACATGCCTCCATTTCCACATAAGGTTGAGCTCCTCATGATCACATTTGAGAGTTTTATGCTTTAAGCATGGAATTTCTAGATGAACCCACTTATCTCATGAGGTTATTTCCAAGGATTCTTAGTAAACTCATACAAATCCTTGAGAGTCTTGAAAATCTCCTTGGCTGATTCCAATTTTGAAATGACAGGAATCAAATGATCCTTTGACAGAATTGATCAATGATCTTTTTAGCCATAATCTTGTTCTTCTTCCATTGAGTTCTTTCAGTTTCATTAGAGAGCTCTGTAACATCAGAAGTGACACAATCCAAAAGTTCATTCTCTTCAAGAACAACCTGAATTTTGGGCTTCCATGAAGCAAAATTTGAAGAGCCATCTAACCTATCTCCAACTTACAAACCATTCACTATTTTCTCACACTGAGGATGACCAGTTGAAAGAGAAACGAAGAACACAAATTGCAGAATGCTTCTGGTTCTGGATTGAATTTTTTCAAACCTTGCTCTTATACCATGCTAAGTTTTTGAATGATAATAGCATCACATGAAATAAACTGAAACTCAGAAAAATAAACGAACAGATGACAACAATATTTGCCCTGGGAAAACCCTCCTACTCAAGGGAAAATCTCAGCCACATATCCTTTATTTAGATCAACAAATCAATACAGAAGAATCTCTGTCCCTTATTGAAGGCGACAATTATTTGTGATCTTACAATGATCAGACCAAAAATTGTTCATTTCAAGTCACAATGCACAGCCCTTTTGTGTGCAGAATGATCTCAATACAGTCATATGAATTGCCCATACATAGAGCATATAATTTTCTGAACCAATCAGAGAGTTAATCTCAGAATCAGAATGATAATTATATCTGCAACATCCGATTCTTCATAATAACATTCCTATCTCTAAGTTCTCAGAACAAAGTATCTATTTATTATTGCAGATACAATTCTTGCAATATTATCCCAGCCAGCAATCGAACTGCCCGATTTCATAAGCCAAGAAGAAGATGGTCACTGCAAGTCATGATAATTCACAAAGAAACTGTCATTGCCTGGGCATAATTCACGCCTTTAGACTTTGACAACTGACAAGAGACCTGTCACCGCTCAGGAATGATCAAACGATCATCTCATCAAACTCTTAATCAATATATGAAGAGAGGTGAACTGAGAACTGACTATACTCAACTGACAATGAAGTTTATGCTTATTCCAATGCACAACCATCCAGAAGACCAGCAATAAGAATATCGAAGACCGTTTTATAAGTGAACGTTTCCGTATTTAAGGAAAACCTAAAGAGATCATTAATAACATTGACGCTACAACGTGACCAAAAATGGTGCATATTAAGGCAAGTATTAATAAAAACTCCCAACGTGGCTTAAGACTCCACAATGGTACCATATCATCACACAAAAAGCACACGGTGATGCCTAGACAGCCCAAATATAATATACTCCAGCAACAAAAGAAAGATTGAAGTTTCACGATGACAAGAAGGCATATTGGTAACAACCATCATAAGAATTTGCATACTCATAATGCTGCCATGTCATTGCTCACAGTGCTTGGAGAGATACAAATCACAAACACTAGTTAATCACTGATATCAATGACAGGAACCAATCAAATAGAAGAAAGGTGTCATGAAACAACAACCAAACTGACATAAATCAATACAGGTATGAAGAAAAATCTTTCTCACAGCTACCAATACATTAACAAGAACATCCATGTTTGTTCCAACCCTTAGAATCTTTGCAAAGGGGCTCAGATATGACTTCCCACTAATCAATGGATGAAGATGCAGGCATGGGGAAATGAAAATTCATATGCAAAGTTATTCCTCCTGGGCTACTGCTACTCTTTGACACCGAGAAGAATGCCTACCTTGCACCGGCTGATTGAACAACCATCATATCTGGAATATGCTATGTAGGTTGCTTGCAGAGAATGAGAGCCGAGCATCTTTTCATTGCTAGGTTATAGATTCTGCTCCACAGTATTGTAAATAACTGCACAGGAGACTAGGACAAAGGAAATCTCACGGGTTCCACAGGAATACATGTGGGCTATATCCATGCATTTACAGGGATGAAAACATTTCTGTCTGTGGGTATTTTCTCCTTTCATGTTCAAATACCTAGTGCATAGATCAAAGCTAGACAGTAGCACTTTGAAGAGAGAAACACTGGCACACAGGAAAATCTATTCTCTAATACCATATGAACTCTAATCAGAGACAAATGAAGCTGCAAGTGAGACAACACAAAATAATACACACTTCATTATTTTCAATCATATACATCACACTTATATGGAGTTTAAGCTTCTGCATCATAGGAAATTCTCAAAACAACTTTCCCAAATATATTGAGTTGTTTTACACATTCGTACCTCTAATATATTAACCTACTTAACAAACTATAAAAAACCTATTTATTTTATGCATAATTCCTATATGCATCCTATAATGCAATATTCCTAACATAAACATTAGTTACTAGTTTTTTCTCTGCTACAAATCCTTCATTGGCTCTGGTTTGTCAAGTTAAACTCCTTCAAACTTAGAGATTTCTCTATGAGCATGCTCAAAGCTTGCTTGGCACCTCTTGTGGTGACACATGTTGGTGTTGTTGGTTCTTCAGTTTGAGCCTTACTTGTAGACGTGTGACAAGGGTGGTTTCCTTTTGTTGTGTTGTGCGTGATCTTCATCAGTGTCATGTTTCTTTGAGGAATAGTTCCTCCACATGGCTATTTATGTCTTATGGCTTTGGGATTTGACTGTTTTAGGCCCTCTCTTACTTTGTTCAACTTTTTTTGGGTATAATGTAGGCCCTTTCTAGGATTTTACTTATCTTTTATAATTGCCTGTTCTTTTTGAGTCAAATATTTTGGTTATTGGTGGACATTAATATAGTTTCTTTTTTTTTTCTATCCTTAGTTGGGTTGCCTTGATGCACCAAGGGAAGCTGTTTACTAGGAATGAAGGCAAAACACAAGTCATTTCCCGAGGATTGCTCTTAGGGTTATTATAATTGAAGTTCTTTGACTTCACTTAAGATATGAGGACCATTTGAGAAGGGAGCATAATAATAATCAGGTTTTTTTACCAAGTCACAAGCATCATATGGAATATCATCGCAATTGAATACATCAAGTCTTCAAAAGGATCTTGGCACAATATCATACACGTATCTCAATGCAAATAACACCAACTACCAAAATGTTTAGGAACACCACCTTGAACACATGGGTGGTTTCTCTGTCAATCCAACTATTTTAATTGTGATGGTGATGAAGCAGTCTGGGAATCCAATTCTTGACCTTCCCACCCCAACAACAACTATCTCCACAGACTGCCCACCTATCTCCACAGACTGCCTACCCAACCCTAACCATACCCTCCACCATAGAATAGTAGGGGTCACCCCATGGTGGGTGGTATAGGCTTCTTCCCACCCACCCTTTTTTTTTGCGGCATGTATTAAATTAGATTGCAGTCATGCAAGATGTCAATGTATGTAAATATTTACTAAAGTTAACAATTGAAGGTACATGTTCATCCAGTTTTAAAGTTGGACAATAGAATTTATTTGTGATAATCTTTGGTTATATCAAATTCTATCTCAATATTGCTTTAATCTAAGCCATATATTGTGTAGTGTTCCATTTTTTTATTCTACACGTGGATTTCAGCTATGCAAAACTAAACTTCAATTCTTCTTCAATTCCATAAAATGATAAACAATATTGAAGGTTATTAACTTATTTGATATTTCTATTTATGGCAAGGGATTATTGTCCAGGTTCATTACTTCAAAACAATTTATGATTCTCTTTGTAGAACATAATGGCAAATGTTGTCAGACTTTTTTTTTGTATTAACTGACTTTTATTGACATCAAGTATAAATGCAAAGATGGACCAGATAATGCTTTTTTGTTTGTTTGGGATAACCAAATGTTTTATCTCAACTACCTGAGAGCTGGAAACATGGAAAATGATCTTCTGGCTAGGAAATCACAACCAATGGGTATCTATTCTATTAAAACTCAGATGGATTTGCACTTGGCCTTAACTGTTTTTGGCCAGCATTATCATGGCTGCTTATAAGTTTATAACATGGATAGCATGCTCGGTAGCATTTGAACTTGGGTCAATGTCATGGAAATGGAGTTGCCTATGATTTTCAGGACCATAGATTTGGTGCCTTAGATTAACAGTATTCAAGGGACTTATTGGGCTGAAAATCATATGCATTATCATTACATTCCCATCATCCAAACCCAGGGTTGACATGATTTGCAACCAAAATAAATAATCTGGAGAGACGAATGTGCTTAAAGGATGCATGCTATTCATTATTCCCATGAGTGAGATGCACCATTTGCTACTATTCCATTTTGGAGCAGCCAGACCAGATACTTAAACCTGAAGGCTCTTTTACAAGATTTGACTCTATAATGCTTTCCAAAAATTTATTTATGAGTAGTGTGGCTCCTAATTCCTTTTGTTCTAATTTTTTCAGTTGGACTAGTCTCATAGGAGTGACATGTTGACAAGACAGCTGCACATCCAGATGCTGAAACTATGATGTGATGGGCATGAAGCTGTATGTATCCCCATGTAGCCTTTGTCAATGATGTATTGTTTCATTTTTGTATGAAATTGTCTATTTCTATTTCAGATTTGTATGATGTGTTTGGTAATCTTGGGTGTCTCTACATAAGCATTAGAATCTACATTCTATCTCTTAATGAAGAAGGCATCTAAAACTTAATATATCTCTCATTCCAGTTTAAGTGACAAACTATACTAGCATGTCCCCCTCTGAATATCATGATCTGTCCCAAGTGTAAAGTAGCCAGACCATACCCAAACTGGGTTAAACTCTGAAGAAATTTTGAACCATATGGAAGCTGCATCGATATGTTCTTTGGGGTGAATATGAGTCTATTGGCAAATCTTTCATTTGAAGAAAATGTTAGAAGACATAGTTTCAGATTCTTTACAATGCGTATGGTTTCATATTCTTGAATGGATCTTGCAAAGAAGTGGCCTAATAATTAACAGTGAATTGCCCACTTATGTTGCCAATCTCTAAATGTCAGAGGCAATTTATACATTTCTTTATCATATTATGGCATTATGCTGAAAAGGTCATTAATTAGAATATTTGTGGCAATCTTGCAACTCATGGCAACTTGTGTCTACAGCAAGATAGATGATATGGAACATCTTAGCTTGGTTTTCTAATCAAACGTTAATAAATGTGTAGCTTTGAGTTATGGGTTTTTTATGCTTACAATTTTGCACTCAAACAAGTTTCAGCCTATTGTAAGCTGTTTATGGAATTCAAAGGGATGTATGATGGATGAGTGCTTTTTTGTTGCATCCTTGATTTTATAATAATCTCTTCTTAGGACATTTTCATTATTCCTGAGATATGTATGCTCTTCATGAATAAAGATCTGAAGTGGTCCCCTTGGAATTGGGTATAGACAAACATGATAATGAACCTGTTTTAGTTACCACTTAGTAATAACTCCTCTATATCCTGATTGCCATATTTTCTGTTTGGTAATTCTTTCAAGGTTCAACAGGGGCTCTATCAAGATTTTAATAAATGGTAGCTTTCTCTACCATTCACACCTTTCATAACCATGGCTGTGGCCTGCTGGTTGTAGATATGCATTGACATGATGTAAATTTATAAGAGGGCTGATTCACTAAATTGTTTTTTAAGGTTATGAGCAATTTGGTATTTCAAGGAAAGGATCCCAGGACAATACAGATGAGCACTGCACCATTTTCTACGATAAAGAGAAGGTATGATGATGCAGTAATGCATCTTAAAATAGAATATTTATTCAGGGGAGTGAGATATTGTTGGAGATCTGACAATATAAATTGACATTAGCAATGCATTGTTTACTTTTTTCGGTCTCCCAAGAATGGCACGATAACATTGAATGGATTTTCAGGTTGAGCGTATGGAGGGTGGGACCTTTTGGTTATCAGAGTCTCCATCTGTTGCAGGAAGTACTTCGTGGGGTGCAACTGTACCCAGCATTGCCACCTGGGTGATATCCTACTTCTATTTCATCTTGTTGAAATCCTTAACTCGTTGTGTGAAGTTTGCATATTGTGATTGGTATCTTATAAAATCTGTAGCTTGTCCCAAATTTTTGTTATTTGTTTACTTAACATAATTTCCACACATTTCAACTCAAAGGAGTTGAGCCACCTGGGTTTACTTTTCAGATTGTGAATACAAACATGGATGAAGTGAGTGCTCGTGCCCGACGACGAGGTGCATTGCTAACATGGCAGCATATAGCATCCTTGCCTCCAAGCTTACCTGTTGTTTACTGTGGAGGATTTAACACACAAAAAGAGTCAACTGCTGGACGCTTCTTGCTTGGAAGATCAAGGTAGTAAACATCTTGTCTTGGCCTGCTTAATTTTAATGTCCCCTGTTAGGTTTAGGCCTGTTGTAACCAGGATTATCCTGTATTTAATATTCTTATGGTCTAAACTGAATGGACTAAGTTGCACTGAATCAAATCTATGTTTTTACATTATTAAGAGTAAGAAAAGTTATACATTCGCCAAACATATTAAGCAGTCATACTATTTATGATCCTTAATGTCTATACTACCTTTATTACCATTTCAGTCCAAGAAGAAGAAGATTAGGATGTAACCAAGTTGCTTAGATACCAATCACAATAGGTTCCCTCAAAGTTTACAGATCCAATCCCTTATCCTGTCTTGACTCTTTGGACTATGCCCTCGAGGTTTTAAAGGGATGCTGATCCCTACCCTGTCTTGGCAATCAGCCTATTGGCTGGATTTCGACATGCCTCTCCTTGGAAACTCTTCAGTCCCCCCTCCCTCATTGGGTACTAAATTGTAATTAATCTGATCATGGACATATATGATTACGACTTCATTAATACTATTAAGTATTTATATTACAGATGCAAACAGATCTTATAAAGATAGACATATACATTATATATTGATTTCTTTTTAACTAACATGTATCATATTTATAATAATTTATGAACTATATATATATGTCTGATTTTTAATTTTTTTTTTGATAATGAGATAGCTGGGTAGGGCCAGTTCGCTTTCTATTAATTTTAAAAAGTTGCTTTACAAATTGATCCAGACAACAAAAAACCATTGAAACTGTTGTAGTGGTCTCCTACGGCCAAAATTGCTGGCCACTATGTACCAGCTACTCCCAAACATTCTACCTTCAAAATGCTGACTGCTATACATTCACCAGCATGTCTATACAAATATGTCTGATTATTATTTTCACCCACACCCACACCCACACCTATGCACCCACACACACACACACACACACCCGCACACACACACACACACACCCACGCCCACACACCCGTGCGCACACACTCACACACCCACACACACACACACCCGCCTGCAACCCCCCCCACCCCACACACAAACACAGAGACATGCACAGACACAAAGATATATATTTATTATCCAATGGATCAACTGATAGTGCAATGGATTCAATTGAGAGTACAATGGATTCAATTTAAGTTGCCGGTTTGGGTTCTGTTTCGTATGCGGGTTCGATATTCGGGTTTGACATTTGCTCGATTTTTTTTTGGGCTGGGTTCGGTTTGTTTTGGGTTCGTTTGTACAAGATTTTTTTTTTTTAAAAAGAAAAATTATATATATGTAAACATATGCTGCAGCAAATAAATTTATACACCACTATGCTAATATTATAGCAATTTACCAACATACACCACCATATATATTCACGATTTAGTTCGAAAAGCATTACAAAATGTCAAAATACACCACTATATCATTGTTTCAATTCAAAAATAGTAATGCCAACATTACGAATCACTAATCACTGTAATCAGTAATCACTAACAGTCGTGATAAAAAATCATCAAAGAATTCCCCATCATTAGGAAGTTGTAGATTAGAAGCACAATTAGTGCCACTAGCATCAATAGTCTTAGCTGTAGCCTCAGGATCAGCTTCAACATCATTATTTATCTCATCACTATGTTCACCAATACCATCATCAATTGCTAGTGCATCAAAGTGGGCTTCCAACTCTGTAGACTCTGGTTCAACATCCCATTGTTTTGCCTCCCCTTTTTTATAGGTGTTCTCTTTGTGAGTGTGAGCCTCAAGTTAGAATGCACAAAGACCAAGTTATTTGCTTTCTTGGAGTTTAGTCGGTTGCATTTTATTGAGTGGATAGAGTATGTGCTCCAATTTCTCTTAGATGATGATAAACTAGCAACCTATCAAGATTTACAAATTTGAAATTATAGAGTGAAGAGTTTTTTATATTTATGAACAAGAAATTGCATATTAGAATCAAAAGATTAAAGAACTTACCTGTGATAAAATTTTGATGGCAATGTGCTGCAAGAGTTGGTACTTTTGTCCGTGGAAGTACCACCATTTATGAGCATCAGCATTGCTCTTGTCTTCAAGAGCATCAAGACCACAATCATTGGTGCTTGCAAAACTCATAAATTCAGACCTCACCGCTGATCGTAGGTGCTCTGAAAAGAGTCTTTGGAGGGCTGCCTTGTACCCTTCAGAAACTTGAGGATCTCTGTATGGAGCAACTCTAGTGCTGTTCCCTTTGAGGACATCTTGGCTATAGAACTCGGGGATCAATGCAAAGGCAAGTAAATGCAAAGGGGTAGTCATTTTATTCCATTTCTCTTCCATGATTACTTTTAGCTCCTTGAAGAGCTTTTCATCAAGGTCTTGCTCTTTCTCATTTATGATGGCTCTAATATCTTCAATCATGGAGTCAATGCCATCATATACCTCACCCAAGCAATGCCTATCCATGTCAGTGTATGGGATCATGTTCAATATAGGCTCAGTGAACTTTAGAAGGTGCTCAACACGATCCCACCAAGAGTCTCGTAATATCCTTTCCTAAATGATAGCTACCCTTTCACTATTAGATTGCCTCCATACACTCCAATTAGCACTGGTTACCATTCTAGACAATGCTTCTTTCACTTTGATAAGGCATCTCAAAACAATACCTATTGGAGGTAAAGTGGATCTCATCAACCTATTTTAAGATCAAAACAATAGTAGATAAAAAATTTAAAATCAACTAATCTATTTAAATTTAAAAACATAAAAAGTTTACTAAACTAATGCGACAAGATTTCTAAACATGTTTAGATTTTAAACAATTGAACTTACCTTCAAGAGCTCCAATTTCGAGAATTGTCTAAATATGGCTTGTGTCATATGGTGGTTTGTGACAAACATTTGGATATCTTGTGCCTCTTCATACATTTTTTTAATCCACCCAACCTTAGTGCCATTTTTTTGCAGCATTAGGTTGAGTGAGTGCACAACACAAGGTGTCCAAAAAATTTGTTCGTACCGCTCCTCAACCAATAAGCCGGCAGCCCTAGAATTCTTTGCATTGTCGGTTACTACTTGAACAACATTTTGAGGGCCAATTTGTTCAATGACTTGGATGAGAATGTTTGCAATGAAAGGACCGTCCTTTACCTGACCTTCACAATCCATAGCTCTCAAAAACATTGCACCTCTTGTAGACACTGTAGTAACATTCAGTAGAGGATGGTTCCTCGGATCTTTCCATCCATCTGATACTATTGCGACACCTGTTTCGGTCCATGAATACTTGATGGGCAACATGGCAGCGTCTACACGAGCCACCTCATCATCAAGCAGAGTGGTGTGTATCTTCTCATAACTAGGGCCCTTGAACCCCTTTGGAGCATCATTAATTGCTCTCACCATGCATTGCCAATATGGTGAGCGAACAACATTAAATGATAATCCATATACATATACACATCTCGCTATGGCTTGATCGACAATGTCTCTAGCATCATTTTGAAATGATGCTTCCAATGGTCCCACTGCTTTCTTATGTACAAGCTATTGTGGAGGAGAATGTAAGAATGGATGACCCTCAGCCGGTGGTTCATTGGTAGCGGAAGTTGAAGACATAGATGACATTTTCCCTTACTTTGAAGGCCTACTGCTTTGCAACAGATGAGCAACACTTGCCCTCCCAGCAACTTGTTCTACTTGCTTTTGTTCTTGAATGTATTTTTTCACAATGTGATTTGAAAGGAGGGTTTTAGGTAGCTTTCCGTTTACTCGCGGCTTCCCTATACAAAATTTATTGCCTTTTTGAGGAATAAAACACAAATGTGCTTTCACTCTACTATAGGAGCTACTTGATTCCTCTTTGCAATGCTGCAAATCCATACACAACCTCCTCCACCCGACATTGGTCTAACTACTTCCACGTACTTCCATAATGGGGAGCATTTGTCGATTTTGAAGTGGGGATTTCCGGTGCCAGAACCAGTTGCAGCCATTTCAAGAATCTACAAAGAACAAAAAAAGAAAAAATAAAGAAAAACAAAAATGATTCTTGAGATAATACCAATATTGTTACTGTATTACATGATATTTGACTATTAATCATGTCTCGGCCAATCTGGATTCAGAATCATGTTACATAATTTATATCAGTATAGGCTAATTGTTTATAACTTTATTGGCACTAAACTAGTAAATTAGTAATTAAAATGAAGCTTGTATTTGTGATTCACTTAGTCAAGAGATTTTCGTCTAACTTGTAGAGAGGAAGATGACGTTGTTGCTCAGAATCTAGACTTGCCTGCAACTCAAAAAACTTGTTGTGAGGAATCACACTCATGGGATGCCATTGATGCTCAAAACCGACGGGCTCACAATGCATTAATGCAACACAAAAATTTCAAATTTGTTGTGACCCAGCTACTCAGAATCCACAAATTTTAAATTTGTTGTGACCCAGCTGCTCAGAATCCACGGGCTCGGAATGCACACAGAATGTTTTATTACAGGAAAGCAACCACAGGAATCCGCCAAGCAACACATGATACACTGAGGAAATATTTTCATGCACCATAGAGGTTTAAGACATGAAATACATGTTCTAAAAAATCGTGGCAGAAATATTTTCATGCAAAATGTTTCATTGTTTAACTTCATCAAATCGCGATGCCATTTAGGTTTAAACTTTTAAACATCTACAACTTCACAATGTTTACATTATAATATGAATAAAACAATTTAATAAAGTAAAAGCAATGTCATTGAAGTCAAATCATTCAAATTTGTTCAAAGATTCCTCCCGGGTTTGGTCACGTGGTTTTGAGATTCGCCCAAATTGGATTAAAATTCGAGTCGGGTCCGTATGGACGAATTTTATACGAATATTGCATGGAAATTGTGATTTGGATTCGAATTCGAATCGACTACGAATATATTACGAATTGAATCCCAATTTCCTAGTTTCAGCAGTGAATATGCTAACTTAGGATTTAATTGATCAACTGATACTACAATGGATTTAACTTGAATGTGCAGACTTGTGATCCTTTAACCTAAGTTGTCGATTTGTCTGGGTATTGCCCAGATGTGGAAGCTGATCCGGACAGATGTGGGATGCTTTGAGAAGCTGGCCAGAAGCCAGCGACAGGCTTTTGGCCAAATTGGCTTCCATGTGTATCTGAAAGCTTGCGGCTAGCTTCTAGCCAACTTCCGTAGGGCTTTTGGACGCATCCGGGAGAACCTGCGGGCCAACGGCCACAAACACTTAAAAAACCCAAATAAAAACTTAAGTTGCCCAATATGCATGTGCTTTAATTGATTTAAAAAGTTGTTTTTTGCTATGAAACCTAAATCGACCCTAAAGATGAATGTTGAAGCATTCACAACTCATTTTGGAACTTTGTTTGCACCTACAACCAATTCTCATTTGGTGTCTAGTTTGCATTGCCATTGTGAAGCCAAGTTCAGCATTTTCGAAAAGGATCGATCGAAGGGTGAGAGCTAGCTTTCTAAAAGGAGTTTAAATCATTCAAGGTAATTGATCAATCCCATTCTTGAGTATTTTGATGATTTTTTTGAGTTTTTGATGAATTGTTTTAAGTTCTTGAAGAATTTTTTCAAGTTAAAAAAATAAAAAGATATAAAGAAGCAAGTTTGGGTATCTATTTTAGTAGTGTTTTTTCACTTCTTTCCACTTCTATGCATGATGTTCATAGTTGTTAGGGCCTAATGAAAACTTATTTATTTTCTTATAGAATAGGTTGCAGAAAACTAGGCAAGAATGGATGCCAGTGGTAGTGCTAGTCAAAGTTCAGTGGGGGCTAAGGAGGGCAAGGGACCGATAATTTCAAAATTGATATAGGTTCTCCTTTGTGGAAACATACAACATGGACCTCACAGGTTGTAGGAGGTGGCTCATAGCCTCATACTTTTGGAAGTGCAATTATTGTCAAAGTAACAAAGGAAATCCTTTCAATAGCTCATATTCCTGGGTGAAGCTTCATTTTATGGGCCTTGCTGGCAAAGGATTTGGAATGTGCAAAGCCAAAAATGGTACTGGGATGATTAGTGCAGAAATACTTTTATTTGTAAGAGAGCAAGAAGTTGCTGATGCATTGGTCAATAGATAAAAAAAGCTACCATCAAGGTCCATCCTCAAAGAGCATGATGCACGCACCATTGAACCAATTGTATCCTCCCAAAACCCATTCTTGCAAGTACTTGTGCTAGGAGAGGATGAGGAAGAAGTGGGAAATTCAATCCGCAAAAGAGGCCCATTGCACAAGGCATTTAAAATGGAGACGAGAGACTGTGCTGATGAAGCTATTGTACGTTGCCTCTATGCGAATGGGCTTTCTTTCAACTTGGTGAGATCGCCATATTGGAAGGAAATGGTGGTAGCAATCAAAGAATCACCAACTGACTACACAAGCTTGGGGTATGACAAGGTGCATAAAACTCTATTGCAACAAGAGAAAACACAGAAAAAAACCTTCGACCAAACAAAAAATCTTGGAAAACTTCAGGTCTAACTATTGTGTCAGATGGTTGGAAGGATATAAGAAATCGATCATTGATTGATGTGATTGCAGTGCTCCCCAAAGGGGCAATGTTTTTGAAGGCTATTGATTGTGAGGGGCAAGTGAAGGATTCCAAATTCACTTCTAGAATTCTCATCGAGGCCATCGAGATGGTGGGTAGTGAGAATGTGGTACAAGTTATCATGGATAGTGATAAAAATTGTAGGGGTGCGGGTGCTTTGGTTGAGAGTCGGTATGACCATATTTTTTGGACCCCATTTACCGTTCACTCTCTTAGCTTGATCATGCAGAAGATTGGCACTCAAATAGATTGGGTGAAGAAAATATATCAAGAGGGGAAGGAGATACAAATGTTTGTGACAAACCACCACATGTCACAATCCATTTTTAGAACATACTCCAAATTAGAGTTGCTGAAGGTAAATAATTTTTTAAAAATTACTAAGTTTCATGGATTTGTAATTTATTTAATTTTTAAAAAATAATTTGATTATCAATTGAGATATTGTTAACTTGCTTAGGTTGTTGAGACCCGTTTTGCATCTCATACAATTATTATGAGACGATTCCTCAAGGTAAAAGATGCATTGAGCTAAATGGTCATCAGTAATCAATGAGGCATATGGAAGGCCTCAAATTCAAAAAGAGCACAAAGGGTCAGGGATTTGGTCTTGAATGAGAGTTGGTGGGCTCGTGTGGCATATGTATTGCATTTCACTGAGCTCATCATGACTATGCTCCACCTTTCTAATATATATACACCTTGCTTGGGGGATGTGTATGATGACATGGACACCATAGTTGAGAAGGTAAAACATTCTATACAAGAACATGAGAGTGACTCCACACAAAGTGAAGCCTTATGCAAACAAGTGGAAGCAATCATCCACCATCACTGGAATAAGATGACTACCCCATTGCACCTCCTTGCATATGCCTTATTGGAACAAACTGTTTTTTATAACAAAAACAAAGACAGTTTATAAGAGATTCATTGAAATAGATAACTGAATTCCTTTTCATATGACATTAACTGTTTTAACTATCAACAATCAACTGAAATAACCATGATCAACTGAGGTAACCATATCAATGATCAATTGAAATTACCAGTTCAACGATTAACTGAAAGTAACCGTATCTATGATTAACTGAAATAACTAGGTTAACTATTAATTGAAAATAACTGTATCTATGATCAACTGAAATAACTGAATTAACGATTAACTATCTTTTCTACATACAAATAGTAAATACTTATCATGGAAAGAAAAGAAACATACAAGTATCATCCGAAGTGTCTTTAACTGGTTCTGCAAGCCTCGGCTTTTGGTAAGAGGAGAAGCACTAACATAGGTTTAACTTCCCAAACTCGGAGCATACTTATCCCCACACAATCTATTGAATTAGAAAGGCCCTCCCTACCTCGGGATCGGGCTTGGGATGTTCTTAGTCCAACCACCTGAGCATCCTGGTGTTTAGAATGTCCACACAGTTATGAAACGAACTTGTTTGCATAACTGACACCACTGACATCAAGTGATCATTAGATGGAAAACATGCCTATAAACTACCTTGGCTAAGATTTTCTGATGGGTTCAATGACTTGATCACCATTGCTTGACTCGACAACGGGAAACATTTATAGGGATGAGCATGAGCTATTAAGTATGGTTAATTAATTAATTTAATCATATTTGATTCCATTTCTATGTTCTTGCAGATTCATTCCACCTCTTCACCTTTACATGGCTATACAGTCGGTGAGTCCCAGGTGTTTGGAAATTTTGAGCAATCTGCTTTATGCATAAATTCTAAAAGAATTCATTGATTAGTATATCTTATCACAAGCTGTGACTTGGAAGAATATGTTCTTGAGACTAGCTGAAAATATTATTGAATTCTGATTTTCCATATAGTATATTTCATTAAGGTTTTATTGCATTTAAAAAGCTCTCTCTTAAGAGGTTCTATCTGACATTATCTATGATGATTCTAGCTGTTATGAAAGTTAAAAACAAAAATAGTAACAAATGGCATGGAATATTCAGCAAAGCTTATAACGTAACCTGAGAGTAATCTGGAAAAGAAAGAAGTTTTTGAGCCTAGTTGGCTGCTATGGTTTGGCCTCTTCCACAAACGTTTCTCCAGGTGCAAATATCCAAATTATAAAAAGATCACTTCTTTTGCAAACAGAACTACAACTAGGAACTCGAATAACTATGGGCGGCAAAAATTCTCAGATGGTAATTGCAGGTTATCGTCTTTGAAAGGAAAGTCGGAAAATAAGAGAGAGGAAGTCGGCTTAATGAAAAGGTAGTCGAGTGCTTACAAAATGATGCGTCAGACTCTCACTCACGATTTCTTATAACATAAAAAGGTGGCTCTTTGGCTTCTGTAACATAAGAATATTTATCAATTTAAAACGACAATGGTTATAGACAAGGAAAATAATATAAGATGGAAAAAGACTTGAAAGGTTATAATTTGAATATTGTTATAATTTATATTTATATATGTTCATGTAAATATATTAGTGAGGTGGCATCATTTTATTATAAGAAAATAATATATTGGTGCCACTTCATTTTTATATCTATATGTACGAACATATATATATTATAATAATATGGTGAAAGATCATTTAAAATCCTTTGAGGTACGTTTTATATTTTAATTAAATTATTTTATTTTTCTTAAATTATTTATTTAATAGCTCATGCGGGTCCCACATATGTATCCTGTGTTCAAGTCGTTAGGTCCTTACCAAAGAAGTTTAAAGTCATACCTGTCAATCCTGTTGACTGGACTAAGCAAGTCTCTAGTTCCGATGATCCTGTTTAGCAATGCTTCCCCCATCATCTTCTCCTGCAATCACCCGTGAAACACTTCCACCATAATAACAGTTCCATAATAATTTTCATATAAACATTTAAAAGACTTTAAATTATTAATCATAATTCCAAAATCAAGCAACTACTAAACATCATATAACAAATAATGGTTAACGACCATTTCCATTAACAGTTAATACATCGGATATAATAACTACCTACTTCACATGATCATGAAAGAAAAATCCGTTAAATCCAACGGCTATGAGCAATTTTGAAACTAGGTCGGGATGTAACACTTATCTCCTAGGTACTATAGTGAGGAGGTACTTGGTATGCTGGGTAGAGTTGCACCATTTGCAGATGAGGAGGTTGCCGAGGGGTGCCACAAAGCTCGTACAAGACTCTTCCCACTAGAAGAAATGCATGAAAAAGTGAGGTTAGAATTTGGGCTGTTTGCTTCCAGATTAAAGCATTGTCCATTGACCAAAATAGAATAGGAGCTATCACATGGTTTTACATGTGTGGTCAACCTTTCAAGCATCTTCAACCTCTTGCAATCAAGGTCCTCTCACAAGTAAGTTTTTAATTTTGTTTTGTTTTATGTTTACATGTGCATTCCAGAATCTAGCGTTTCACACTTTCTTTAAAATTAATTTGCTTTTCATTTGTATGTTTTGTGACCAGTATCTAGGTTGCTAGTTCTTCTGCTGTTGAAGGGAATTGGAGTACATACTCCTTTATCCATTCAATGAAGCGCAACCGGTTTGGCTCCAAGAAAGTAGAGGACTTGGTATTTGTCCACACCAACTTGCATCTTTTGTTACGTAAGAATGATCATTACAAGGAAAGGACAACAAAGCTTTGGGATGTAGCCCCTGAGTGTGCAGATTTGGATGCAACACTTTATGATCTTACTATTGTCAGAGATAGTGATGATGATAGCGTGGCACGTGGTGCATCTACCATAAGTGGAACCATGTTTGGTTCAAATGATTTTTCAGCAGTTGGAGATGATGATGAGAATGTGGATTTTCTTGCGAATCCTTATGATTCAAACTCCAACGCATATTAGTTGATTGAATCTTCAATCATTAATGAAGTTTTTATTTTGTTGGAATCTTGAACATGACGTATTTGAAGTTTGAACTTATTGTCTAAGACTAAACTCTAATGTTGGACAAGCACATATTGATATATCATATGAATTTTGAAATATCTTGAATTATGATAAAGGGCGAAGTATGATAGTCATACTATCAAATGATTTGTGTATATTTCTTGCACTTCTTTGCATGCACACACACACACACACACACACGTTTCCTCCCGCATCCGCATCCAAATTTTTTTAATTCCCCGCATCCTGTATCCGCTTCCGAATTGGCAACTTAGCCGTTAACCTTTAAGCTGTCCTGTTGTTATTATAACTGATAAAATAATACTTCAAGTGCTCAGAATGTATTTGTTGAAATTAAGGTATTACTGTGATATTAACATATAATATAATTGCAGGAGTAAATGAGTCGCTGCGGTAGAGATTATGATTTTGTTACTGCAGATAATAATATGCCGTTGATTGATATGTTCTCTGCAGCAACAGTGATAGGCAATATATATAAATGGGAATAGTCATGTCCGTATAGGGGCATGACTCTACATGGCTTTTGCAACTTAGGGTCATGTCCCTACGTGGATAAGACTGTTCATGAACCATTTTCTATAATGCATGACCATTAGTTAATGTCTGACCATAATATGCTAGTGGGCCGTCACAAAATGACCCTATTAAAAATCATTACAAAGGCTCGATCAATGTTTGAGATAGAGCCCAGTCAGTGATAATATAATATCAGACAAATCCATGATATGGAATAAGATGCAGTTTGATCTGTTGTGATAGATATTAATTTAGTAGATCATATTATATTTGATTATCCAATTTGAATATATATATGTGTGTGTGTGTAGGCATGTATATGTATGTATGCATATATATGTATATAATAAATATTATATGCAAGCATACATACATACATACTATATAGATATATATACACGATTTTAATTATGATTTACTATATGCTTCAATCCAACTTGAGCTACATCTTTAGTACTATCAACCTTGTTTCAAATCTTATTATATTTCTCTGATGTACCTCTTGCACTCTTTCTTAAGAGACATCTCATTCGTATCAAAATTGTTTGTTATTATTCTTAACGATGAGCCCATGCTTGGTCAGGGTTTGTTTGCTGACCTGTCTTGACATTAAACATATCTTTCTTATGTTAATTGCTATTTGTTCAACATAGAACAAATCGTGCTTTTTATCCTTTTCATAACTATTTTGAGTCGCACTCCTTGTTATCCTTAGCCGCTTTCTCCATTAGTATAACTGTTCATATTTTCATTGCTACATTAAATATAAACAAACTTATTTATATTTCATTTGCTGTTACATGATCGGTAACTTTTTTATCATTGTTCTTGAATGGATCTTATGCTTCTGTTGTACTGAGTGCACTTGCTGCAAGAATGACTTGTCTTTTATTTGCCCTCTACTCTTTAGACGATATGGAAACTTCTCTTAATCTGATCTCCGGTGTTGTATTTTATAAAGTATGTCTCCACTATATTAATGGCTGCTTTAGACTTAGTCCTCTGGTCTACTTTTAATCCCTTAATTCATTTCGATATGCAGTTCTCCAATGCTTCCTTCATTAACTAATATTTAGAAATATATCTCATGCTTATAACCTTCATTCTTCTCTGCTTGGTAGTGACCAACAATTACTTTCAGTTTATATTGAGATCTATATTCGTTGTTTATCAATTCATGGATGACCAACAAATGTCTTATGACTAATTTTACAAATTTTCTCTTTTTGAGACTTCAAAATCGATATATTTATTTGTCTTGTACTTATATTATACTATAATTGATTATTATTAATTTTATATTTAATAATTAATAATTATGTTTTCATATTTACTCTAATTCTTTTTTAGAAAGGGGGCATGACATTAATAATGGAAGTCATGAATTATTTTGCAAGGGGAATATGCTGGTTTTTACATGAACACTGGAAATTTATCTGATCACAAACTCAGTACATTTAAATATTTCATTCTAATTGCCATAGGATGCCAAGATATTGCATCCAAAATCTGACAGACATTTGTTTGTTTTGTTGACTATGCATGGTTTAGTTTTTATCAATATCAATTTGGCCCGTTGATACATTAATTGGTATGGGTGCAGAGTTATTTGTAATGTTTGAACTTTTACGCAAGGTGAGGGAATTTGATTTGTCGAGTCCAAGTTACAGATTGGAAATTCTCGGTGTCTTTATCATAACAAAAATTGCAATTGTGGACTAGTGATGTCAACTCCAAATGCTTAAGCTTAGGGGCTAAACCAAGTCAAATTCATAGGCTTAATTTTTTTTGATAATCTACAAATTGATATATGAGAGCAGCAAAGAAAAGATTCATGCAAAGACCTCAGCCAAGAACTTAGATCAACCCTATTCCCATGGGACAGGACGATCTTATCAGTAAGAGATTCTTTCTTAGAAACTGCCTTCCCATATGAAACAAGAACCTACACAACAAGGTAGTTGTCCTCTACACAATCTGACATATCTGATGAGGCTGAAATAGAAGGCCAAGGAGAAGTAGCAATATCTTGAGAATCACGAATCTTTCAAGTTTTTGCATTGAAGAGCCTTCCCTCAAACCAAGCTATACCACTGGGGGCCAACATTTGAACCAACATTAAACTCTGGAAGAGACACACAAAACGAGGAACAACCAGTGGTGAAGATGACAGTATGGAAGGTGGCGAAGAATGCACTGCATTAGAGAAAAGAAACAAAGATTCGAAGGTAACATTGACAAAAGGAATAGCTACACCATGAGAATCATGATGAAGGGACTCAAGGGGATTGAATGAAGCTAGAGACAGACTCAGAAACATCCTTTGCAAATGAGGGATCTACAACAAAATGATTAGATAATGTCGAATCAGATAAGAGGAGGGTCAACCCAAATCAGTTGATGACAAAATTCTTCACTAGTTCGCCATTTAGAAAAGGAGCTATCTTTCGCATTTTTGCAAGAACAATTTTCAACATCCATAGGTGAAGCACAATCTGCAATGAAAATGCAATCTCTTCATAGTCGAGTTGCTGCTAGATCTGATACCCAACCTCTGCTAAAGGAATAGCTGCAGTAGAAGAATCATGGAGAAGAAATTCAAGGGGATTGGTTGACATTGGTGACAGCAACTTACAAGCATCCTTTTTGAATGGGGGTTCTACAACAGGAGAGTTAGATAAGGTGGAATCAAATAAGAGGAGGATCAACCCAAACCATTTGATGACAACATTCTTCACTAGTCACTGTGTAGAAGAGGAGCTTCCTTTCACCTTTTTGCAAGAGTAAGGGAAATGTCCCGTCTTATACATGCCCTAGTTTTTGTTGTAAATAACAATTTCCATGTAGAACAGAATTGTAACATTCTGTACTTGGTTGAGACCCTGCAATGTGTTAGGAAATCATTGAAACATAATGCACAAAATGGATTATTTCAACTAGGATTAGAAACATTAAATTAACCACAGGGTATATTCAGTTTATTGATGGAGTCCAACCATGGCAGAGGCTGGATAAGGGGGTGTATAAACTTCATTGCATAGCACAATGGGCCTGAACTGATTGATGTATTTAGGATCTCTCACCATAGGGATGAGAGCGACATACATAAATTTCCAAGGTTTATACATGGCCCTGTGTAGCCTACTCTCCTCGGCGACAAACCATACATCTACCTACAAGATGCCAATTCTTTTGAAAAAACTCAATCTGCAAGCCATCCAAGCCAGGAGTTTTCCTAACTCCCACAAAAAGACAACTCCCCTAATCCGATTCCTGGATAAGGGGGTGAGAAATGCTGCATTTGTTCTTTTGATACTAAACTGGGAAAATTACTCACCACCTAGCAAGGCCTGAAAAAAGATATTTTCTTCTATACAAATAGCATTTTTATCTTCTAAACAGTCCGTCCCTTCAGGTGTCTGAATTTTTATGATTTTGTTTTTTGTCTCTTGATCTTGGGGACAGTGTGGAATAATTTAGTTTTCCTGTCACTCTCATGCAGCCGCTTGACCATGGATTTTTGATGTCAAAAAATATCTTCCATTGCCCTGTAATGCGCTCCAATCAATCCAAATTCCTTAGCCTCATACTTGGAAGAGAAATCGTTAGCGGCGACATCCAATTTTAAATTTGACAAATCCATTTCCACTTTATCATCATTCTTGAACAGATCTCCATTATCTTTGTTCTTGAACAGATCTCCAAAAAGAGTTTGTATTCCAACACCTAGCTTGTCTGCTCACCTCGTTTAGTTTGTTATACAGAATGAAACTTTTACATCCCTTGAACTCTGCCTTCCACCAAGCTTCCAAAACCTGAGGGGAGTCCTGGTTTTTAGACCAAAAAGCTTCCATCTTGAAGGGATTACCACTAGGCTTGATTGCTTTGTTCACTGAGAAGGACATAAGACTTCAGAAATAAAGCAGTTTGAAATCTGAATTAACCAAATACCTGTAAGGTCTGACTCTGATATTGTCTTCTCCAATTCTTTTATTGGACCAAGTATACCAGCCAGCCTCTGGCTTGATGTCAGTGAACACCAGGTCTTCACACAATCCCGTAAAGGCGAAAGAACCTTGGGTGTTAATGGCCCTGTGCCCCAACTTCTCAAGAGACAGCACCACCTTGAAATCCTCAGTAGTTCCCAATCCCATTTAGAGCTGTAAAGTTTCTGAGATATTCCCAGACCTCAAATCTATCTCTTAAATTAGGCACATGGAATTGTAGCCATCAATTGCTCTCTGTACCTAAGAAACTTGCACCAAGCTGAAATACAAGGATGCTTAGCTTCTACAATCAACCCTGAAACAGCATTTTTTTTCCAAACTATGGCAAAACCACCAGCTGTACCAATGGCATTACCAGTCACCCCCTCCCCGTTTCTCCAAATATGTCTCCAACCACTTAGAATTGCTTGTACCATATCAGCATACATTCAAAAAGAAGAGTTTATGCTTGTTTTGAAGTAGGATTGGGCCATGGAGATAGAACTAATTGCTATTGTAATCTCTGTGGCAAGACATTTTGATAAACATTACATTTGAATATTTATGCTCATTTGATATTTTAAGTAAATTAATACATTCATAGATTAATGTGGGAAACAAAAAAGAGAGCTAATTTGTAAACAAAAAAAGACAGCGAAAAGTAAGCCAAAATAATTTACCTCTCCAAAAATTCTGAGCTCCATCTAGAGCTCTAAATTTTCTGAGATACTCCCAGACCTCAAATCTCTCTCCTTCTAAATTAGGCCCATGGAATTAGTAGCCATCAATTGCTCCTTGTACCTTAGAAACTTGCACCGAGCTGAAATATGAGGATGTTTAGCTTTGCCTTTCACAAGCAACCTCGAAAAAGTGTTTTTATTCCAAACTATGGCCAATCCACCAGCTGTACCAATGGCATTTCCAGCCACCCCTTCACCACTTCTCCAAATATGCCTCCAACCACTTAGAATTGTTTGTATCGTATCAACATACTTTCAAAATGGAGAGTTTATGTTTCTTTTGAAGTAGGATTGGGCCATGGAGATATAAGTAGTTGCTATTGTAATCCCTATAGCAACACATTTTGATAAATGATACATTTGAATGTATAAGCTCATTTATTATTTTAAATAAATTGATACATTCGTAGATTATTGGAAACAAACAAACAAGAGAGTTCATTTGTGAAACAAAAAGTAGAGAAAAACAGGCCAAAATAATTTACCTCTCCAAAAAATCTCTGTACAATCTCCTTGGTAGCGAATGGGGTCATGCTCATATACAAGAATGGCACTGCTTTGGAACTTCAGCGATCAATCTTCAAGTCTCTTTGTGCAATGACAAGGAAGAATCAAAGTTTACAAGAAGGAATTGTGTTTGTGTTTTGCAATCAAATTGAAGTAAAATGAGTTCCTTTTAGTCTTCAAATGGTTTAGATTATGCTTTTATAGTTAGAGATTTATTTTTGCTTGTCAAAGTCAAATTCAAATGCCAAAAATGATTAAAAAATGCAAAAAAATTCACCTCAAACCTTAGATGCATGGGTATTTGTACCCATACCTCTGGGACATGCACCGGGTACTGGTATGCATATCCTGTACTGGGTACTTGGTGGAGAGCATCATAGCAAAGTACCTTGATTAAGCTTTCTGATTTTTGTTTCAGTTATTTGTTTGTGTATCAGCTTTCTGTTTATTGAGCTTATTTTAATATATAATCACTTATAAGTTTGAAACTTTGATACAATGATTGTATGACATTTCAATTTGTGTACTTAACCTTAAAAGATTATGGTTGACAGTAAACATAATCACTGCTCGTGTTTTAAAAATTCAATGTCATTATACCTTCAGATTTTCTATAAAAGTATTAAATCATGCAAAAAAAAATGATGTATGCAAGGTACTTCTGTCTCCTATTTTGAAAAAATAGTCGTATCCACATCCATACCCGTCTCCGTCTCTGTAGTTCACAAGAAGCCCTTTCTGCGTGCAATCTTGCCTAAAATGTGATGGGTTTTCTCTAGGTTCATTGTAATTCGACAAAGCTCACTGTGGTTTTGCTTAGGTTTGTCTTTGACAAACCCAAAATCCACATCTCATCATCTGTGCAAAACATTATATTGGTCTACCCAAATCACAAATTTGGTTGTAATTAGATTTGGATTTGGGGTATATACCATTGAATTAACAGTACAGCTTATAATATATTATTATTTTCGATTTCAAGGTTTCACATTTAGGGTGATACAGTTTAGGCATATGTTGTGTTCCTCCACGAAGTGGTCCAGTTGAAGAGAACTCTCTTGTTTTACTACTCTGACCTGTAGGTTGTTGCCCACTTTGATTGAATTGTTGGCTCATGGTATTTACAGTTGTATTTGGCATCAAGTCTAATTGATCAGCTGTCAAGGATTTTAACATCTCATAAAGTCTTAGTGTAACTTTGTTTGTGATTGTTGAATTGCAACTCCTTTAATGACAGTGTTAAGAAAAAATGCATTTATAGTAGAGCATGCCTTGACCTTCTCAAACATGCCTTTTGTAGCACACTTGTACTTGCCATGCCCAACAATCCAACCTGTTTGCAAGAATTGGCATTGTATTGATGCAAGAAGAAAGACCCTTGGTGTTCACTGGCAAGGCACTAGGGCGAAAACCTAGTAATATTTAACAGGCAAAATCTCTTAAAATTTACTTATGAGACGAAAGGATAGCCATTCTTCATGCTGGAACTTACTAGTACACATGCTTTTTGGGCGACATTTCTACACAGATGGATCATCACAACCTCAAGTATTTTATGGAATGAGTTTTTTCTCGAACAACATAAATCGGTCACTAAACCAGTAGGTTATAATTATGAAATTAGGTACAAGAAGGGGAAAGAGAATCGTATGGCAGATGCTTCATTTCAATTTTCACAAATTCAAACATCATAGAACATTACATATTTTATCTTTACCAACTTAGGATTAGCTTTACGGGGCCAAGAAGAGTGGCAACGTGATGTATGTGTTCAACAACTCATTTATCAGCTAACAACCAATCTTATAGTTATGTCAAGGTACTCTGAAATGGTTAATACTTGCATTAGAAAGGACGTATTGTGGTTTTTGTGAATTCTACCCTGCAGGACAAAATGTTACAGGAATTTCATGCATAATTTTTTGTAGGGAATTCTGGTCTTTTATAGATATATGTAGAAAAACCACAGTAGCCGAAGACTCCTTTGACTCACCTCGAGCACACGTATCCTAGTATCCAATTTGGAAATGCATCTGATAGAGCCTGGATACACATCGAATATTGTATCCTTGCGTGCCCAAAAAATCTTGATTTTACAACCATGCCAAATACCATGTGATATGTTTTTTTATTTGATGTCAACCATCCCAAATTTAATTTAAGAAAACTTCATCAATGCAAATTTCCATGGTTACCTAGAGACCCGTCTCCCCACTAAAAGACACGTCTTGGAGACTTTTGGCGTTTCCGGAGACCTCAAAAAAGGTTGGAGACTTCATGACGAAGTCTCCTGAAGTCTCAGTCTCCTAATCCAAAAAGTGAAGTTTCCCCAATGTCTCCTGATAAAAAATAAATGTAAAATATAATATTAAATTATTTATGTATTTAGCCCTCATTTTAATGTTTTTTAATACAAAAATTAAGACCAATGACAATTTAAATGATTTTGAAAGCATGATAGCTGAAGACCTTGAGATGAATGATCACAACCTTGTGGAGTACCATCAACATACTAACACTACATAAATTTCTGGTTTGTTTACTGTACTAAGTTTGTTCATTTTTGTTTGCATATCGGCAGTTTAGCATCAAACTATACTTTTGTAAATTTTAAATTTGAATATTTAATGATAATATCAGCGATTATCAATCTGATATGATAATGATCATATACAATATTCGGAAAACAAGTATCACTATGAGATACAATAATGTGATTATGTGAGTTCTGAAATATTTGACTTTATATTAATGTGAAATTAATATTATTATTTACTTTAGTCTTTTTGTTATACAGTATTACTATTTTGTATTTAGTATTAGACTTTTTAAACTATCAAATTTTTTTTGCCATCTCCAAGTACCTGTCTCCTATTTTTGAAAAATTGCTGTACCGGTACCAGTACCAGTACCAAAGACCTCCAAGTCTCCCCGTCTCCCAGTGATCTTGCAAATCTCTGAAGAAAATCTGGTATAAACGAAACCTATACTAAATGAGAAAGACAAATAAAATGTTTTTCTATTTCACTGACCCATTTTTGGGTTGTCTTTCAATGTAACTGTATGATTTTTGCATACTGTAAAGTTATAAATTAACTTCTAATTAATTATGTGACATTTATATGTCTGTATTGATTTTGAAGTAATGAAAATATCTTCTAATAACTTGGAAAATTGTGTTAAATATATGTGTATGTGTTATTTCATCAATGTCGTATCCAGCCTTATCAATATTGGGGGATTCAACAATGGCTGTATCCATATCCCTGTCCATGCAATTTGGAAAAAAACTGTTTTGTGATTCATGCGGCCCCCCCCCCCACAATAATAAAGAGGAGGGCCCACCCACCCCTGCATGGTGGCAGTAGGATTTGGGAGGAGATAGTTGGGAAGGAGTCGAGTCTATTATCTATGTAATGCATAATACAACAAAGGAGAAACTGCTAGGATAATGAACACTTTACAACCATTATCCATTATAATATAGTATGAACAAACATTTCCATGGATTTTATTGATGGGTTGCTTAAGTTAAGCAGCAAATTATTCATTTTTGTGGTGGTTAATCTGTCTAATAAGTCTTCAAACTTTCCTATCAACTATTCAGTTTTCACTTTTAGTTTTATCTATTTCAAAAAAATCAAATTCAGAATACTGTTAGTGGCCTGAGAATGCATTGCTTAATTAGTTTAGAAAATCTACTAGTTCTACTCCTGATTAGCATGCTTTACGAACTTAACCCAAAGATAGTTTACGTTTTGACAATTAGGTCTGGCCTAATTACTATTGTGTTAGATACAGTCAAATGAAGTTAAATTTCATCTCATTGAATTCACCTCATTTCCATTCATGCAGGCTTGTGGTCTAATAGCTAAATTTGAGGAAATGACTTTCTGCATGGTGTTGTTCCATCCTCATTGGTGGGGGTGTTTCTACCAAACAACTTCTAATGCCTGTATCATTTGTTCTCAGTTTCTTTTTTGTGCACGACACATGCTTGTCAGTTAGTTTTGCAGTCACACCATACAGTGCATTTCAGTTGCTCTTGTGGACACACTATGTGGGATTCTGATCGGTATAACACAAGATTCACATGTTTCATTTCTTGGACCTTCCTCTCATCAATTCCATTCACTCAAATAATAAATAAGACTTACCATTTATGCTTGACAACCTATGGTGGAAATTATGATGGCTTAGATTTTTTGATTGTGTATTCACTCTGCAACTTGAATTGAGTGGTGCTTTTCAGTTGGTAGACAAATTTCCTCTATTCTTCAATTTTTCAGATTGATTTTGTTGACTGAACAATAAATTAACCCTAATTTTCTTTGAGTTCTTGAATTTTCAGTTTTGTTTTAATAAGTGAATCCTTGCTTCTAACTACGCATCACCATACAATATTACACCGAAGGAAAGTTTTTGTATCACCATACAATATTACACTGAAGGAAAGTTTTTGTTTTTTCTTGAAAGTATGAAGTTTACTATTTTAATGGAACCTTTTTTTATTTCCAATATTTGTAACTCTATCATAATTCCTTCTTGTTAACAGAGAGCATGGAGTTGTAGGTGATATGAGAGATGCATGGGCAAATGCTCGCATGAGGAAAAATGTCTCCCTTATACATACATACCATGGATTTAAAGGTACATGTTCTTTGGCTCAGTTTGGAGGGTTCAGTCAATTATATGGCTGTCATATTTGCTAGAATCAATCCTGGTTACTGTTTTACTTTCCCTGTTAGATGCATACAATCCATGCCTTCCCATGTGAAAATGCATATGGAGAGTCATGTATCCACTTTGACTGATTTCAGGGGATAAACAGGGGACTGTAGAATTCCTAAAGCTATTTTTTAGAGCTCTCTGCCTGTGTTGGGATCGCCAAAATCAGGACTTGCACATGGACTGGATTCTATTTAGGGGACGATCACTGGCTCCAGTTTCTTGTGAAGTTGTAAATGATAATATTGATGGTTTTTATCCATCTGATCATTACCCAATACATGCAGAGTTTATGCTTCCCCGTACTGTGAGGTCAATTGAGGAGGCTGCTTGAAACTTCAATTAAACTTTCTTAAATAGTCTTCTGTGCTGAATTTTGATGTCAGTCATTTATCGTTCACATTTTATGTTTCAGCATATTGTGTATAGATAAATCAGCAGGCGTAGGGAATATTTATAGTCCTTGTACCTAAGCATTTCCATGTCTTCCATTATGGAATAATTACTTCATGCTTATGAACAGTGCAGTGTTGACAACTTGAATTTATCATCTTGAATAGAATTTATGGAGTCGTTTTTTGTGAACTGTAAGCAATAATATTGGCAAGAATTTTGCTGATTGTATACTTCGATTTGTAATTGGTCTATTTGGTGTGACATTTTCAGCTAATGGTTCTTAAAAACCAGCATCATAAGCTCATGAGAGTGTGAAGTGGGTCTAGGTGCAGAGTATATTGTTAATATTATGCCACAGATACTCTACTTTTCAAAGCATACAAAATTCTGATGAATATTAGCTGAAGCATGTACTGGTATCATCCTCGCAGTTTATGAAATAAATTCAGTTATTTGTGTACTACTTTTTAGTTATTGTCTGAAATTCTAGATCGCAATAACTGTGGTTAGTTTTAAAATCACAAGATCAGGAGTTCAGTAGAAGTCTACGCTTATCTTCTATATGTTTAAAGCTTTGTTCCCCCGATGATACTTGTCAAGGATTTTGATCACGTAAAAAGCTCACACTTTATGTTTCTGTTTGCATTTGATGGGTTGAATACCTTGATTACTATTCTCCACTGAGTTTCGGGGAGAGGGATGGCAGTGGATGATGTGATGTGTTTCCGGTATGGGGGTACTTTTGGACCATTTTTAAGGGGACGGCAGGGGATGGCTGTAAAGAAAAAGTATATACCAGTTTCCATAATTATATGTCAATGCTGAGCAGTATCACACTAAAATGTAACAGACACCAAGTCAGTTCTTTCTCCAAATGGTTTAATATGCAAGTGCGCATCTTCTTTTTTCCACTTGAGTTTCATAACTCTGAAGCAGCATGCAATGTGGGTTCAGTGAATCAGCTGCCAAAAAAATAGTGTCAACTGGGTTTGATTACAATTTTGATTTGTCTATAGCTCAATCAATAATGAGTTTCAAATTGCACTTAACACAATTGAGCATGAAGGCTGGTAAACCCAGTTGTGACATTCTTCAGATTCATGATACTTTTCACTGCAAGATAATAATAAACCCAAGTGAACTGTATTGATCTTAGTTCGCACGCCTTTTTTTGTCTCCAATTATTTGGTCTTCTGAATGATTCTTTTGAACTTATTTTGGGGGAGTTTTAGAGTTCTTCTTAGGTGTTTCTTCCTTCTCTTCAGGTGCTTCTTCTTCTTCTTCTTCTATGCACAAGGGTTCATTTGATCCATAGTAATCCGGCATATGTTTTTTTTTGATGTAGATCCTCATTAACTTGAACATTTGCACTCTCAACAATCTTCCTCAACCTCTTATTGTAGCATCTGTAAGCCTTGCTTCTAGTTGAGTATCCAAGAAAGATCCATTCATCAGATCTAGAGTCAAAGTTTCCAAAAATATTCCTCATCTCTTTTGATGAAGGATTTACTTCCAAAAGCTTTGAAATACTTGATAGCTGTTTGTCTTCCATGCTAACTCTCTAATGGGTCTTAATGCTATTTAACCTTTTGGTTAGCCTTTTTAAAGAATGTAGAAAGTAGTGTGAACTGCCTCTCTTTAATATATATTAGGCAGATCAACTTCTTTCAACATTATTCCTGCCAACTCTTGGATAGTTCTATTTTTTCTTTCAACAAATCCATTTTTTTGAGTTCTAGGAGTAACAGTTCCTCTTTGTTTCATGTTCTACACAAAATCTTTCAAACTCATTTTGAGGGAGACTCACCTCCTCTATCAGATCTTAGACACTTGATTTTCTTATTCACTTGATTCTCAATTATTAACGTAAAGACCCTAAACTTATCAAAGGCTTCTTATTTTTATGTAAGGAATGAAATCAACGTCTCCTAGTTCACTAATAAGTAGCACAAAGTACTTGTCATCTTGAAGACTCCTTGCTTTGGTAGGTTCACAAATAATAGTATCAATAAACACCATTCGTCTTGTAGAACATTACTCCCTGGTCTTGAATAATATCCTTGTCTACTTTTCAATTCAACATTCTTTGCGCAATGTGTTTTCTATCTCGAGTCTTTAGCATATCTCTCACCATGTCTAGAGTTGATCCTCACAATGCTATCAAAGTTGAGATATTCCTTCTCCTATACTTGTTGATTTGTGTTTTGTGAACACATCAACAATAGAATAAAATACCAAGTTATCTTATCACCTCTTGAGCAAAATCTCGTTTATGCTAAGATTGCAAAAGATCATACAGATGACTCCAAGGTTCTTTATTGTTAGATCTCAACTTGTGGATAAGCTCAATGGTTGATGTGATATGCTGGTATCACAAAGGGACTTACGTTTGAATTGTTCTTCAGTTAATTGGAACTCTTTCATCGAATATTTCAATCTTGTGATGGTTCTTTGAATGCCACAATTGAAATGAATTGGAATTAAAGGGAAAAAGATTAGAAGGATCTAAATCTACTCATAAAGGCAACAATATCAATAGATATTGGTCCACTTAGAATTTTCATATCACAACAAACACCATCATAATGAACAATGCACATTTAGTGATAGAAGTTAAGCATTCATACAAAAGGAGGGTTTAGATTATCGGCAAGGTAACCAAGAAAAGTCATTAGACATCATCACATTTCTCCATTGGAAACCAAGCACTTTATTTAACAAATGTATTTTACTCTAAGTGAGGGAACAATGAAACCATGCAAACACCAAAATACATCAAGCAAGCACCATGAACTCAATAATGAAAACTCAATTGCCTTGGTAGCTCTTAGCAACAATCTCAACATTTGTTGCTTCAAAAATGAGAAATGAGGCCTTTATATAAGTCCTCGATTATAATGAATGACTTGGATTGAAACAAAATCAATGACCCAAATTTGGCCACCTCACCCTATTTAGGGCTACGGCAAAGAAATAAAATCTTTAATTATTGCATAGATCTACTTCAACAATCAAGAGGCAACCAATTTCTTAGTGGGGTAATAAATGTTCACTATGCTAGCCCATTTAGTAGGAGAGTGGGGTCACTTGAATTTCCATTATGCATTATATACCCATTTGTCAAGAATAGCCTATGGTTGGCTTTGCGCCTTGACTATACGAAATTTGATCAACACTATCTCCAACTCATCTATGTCGACACTTGGCACCGATTCATGCTTGAACTCTAGGATTTCCTTCTCCTCCCCTTATCACTCCATTAACCAATATTTGCCTAGGGGTTTCCATTAAAGCTTGTGAGTGATGAGATCACTTTACTTTGACAAACATGCTCACCATCCCACAACTCACCTATGCATTGTATCTTGGAAACTATGACCATTGCCCTTTCGTATACTTGTATTAGGTCTTAAAAAAATTTGTATGCTTCCCTTTGGATGCATTTTATCCAAGGTTCTGCACTTTAAGAAATATGTTTGATTCTCTCAATACCTTCCTTTGACTCAGCTGGAATAATTGTAGGAGGATCAAAGGCCTGACTCTCTTCCCTTATAGGATGTGATAAGTTGTTTAGATATTCACGCAGAGCTTTGTTCTTGCTTTTAAGTTTTTGGTATTTCCCTTCTAGCTTCCTCATCCTTTCCTTCATTGCTTGTGCAAAACCATCAAAGTCTTTAATAACCTGCTCTAGAGGGGCATTTGTCACATTGTACTTGTTCACAACAATCTAGTCCTTAGTTTTGTTGATATTTAGGTACTACAGACTGTGTAGTCTTGAATTTGGTTGCACCTCTAATGAACTTTGCAAACTTTTTGGCTTTGCCCTTGTCTTCTGGTTTGTTGATTGGGTTCAAAATCTCTTGTAACTCAAATGTCGGGTCAATTTCTTCTCATGACTTATTTTTAGCCTTTTCCTTAATTAATCCAGAATGGAAGAACAACAATCATGGATTATCAATTGTTCTTGTCCTTGTATTACAATTTCATTTATTTCATCCTATATAATGGGACTTTTTGTTGTTGCATCAAGAAGCTTTGCTTTTGCAGTACAAGCCTTTGTCTCTACTTAAGAAACTCCATCTCCATCATTTCCTTTTCTAATATGGCCCCAAGGCTTTCCTTAACAACCACCTTTTGTTATCTATCTCTTCCTTGGACAACTCTTAATAAGCATTGATGCTCTCTCTATCTTGCATTGACCTAGTCATCTCATCTTCATGTGGCATTATTCTCTTGCTAGTTTTAACTTCTCCCCTTGTGAAAAGGTTAATATCTTGTAAGCTTGGAGTTCGATTGGGTGATGAAGGGGGGTTGCTGACCTTTGCCTCTACTGTTGAGATTCTTTCCTGTGAAGGTTAAGCCAACTTCTCGGGCAACACTCCTCCCTTTTGCACGTTCAACATTCTTTGGGGAAATTTCTCCTTATAGTCTCATGCCTGATGATTGCCTTGGTCTATCATCTTGCAATGGTTGATACCCCATCAATTGATCATTTATAATTTAAGCTATCATTAGATACCCTTAACTTGTTGATCTACACTCAACCCACTATTTTGTGAATTTCACAAGTGTGGAATTGAATAGAGATCCAAAATTTCCTTCCTAGACCAATGATACGGTTGAACGGTCTTCCTCCCTCTCACATCATATCCTGACTGTATTACATTTTTATCCTCTTCCACTTGATCATATACTTGGATGATTGATCATTTATAATTTAAGCTATCATTAGATACCTTTAACTTGTTGATCTACACTCAACCCACTATTTTGTGAATTTCACAAGTGTGGAATTGAATAGAGATCCAAAATTTCCTCCCTGGACCAATGATACGGTTGAACGGTCTTCCTCCCTCTTCACATCATATCCTGATTGTATCACATTTTTATCCTCTTCCACATGATCAGATACTTGGATGATTTTGCACACTCAAATCATATTGAGGGGAAGTTTGGAAAACATTCTTCTTTTGATTTTGTGCACATTTGTAGAATTAGCCCATAAATCCTTGAGGTGCAACTTGTTGGTATTTTGCACCCACCACTACATTGATTTTGTTGTAGGTACGGAAATCCAATCTTGTTGGGAAAAGTGCCAAACGTTACAAATGTAGCCCCTTAGCTAATCTTTTAGTTGCCTGCAAACATATACATGTTTCAACTTCCTCTCTTGCCGCGACATGTAATTCAAGTCCGAACTACCATTTCCTCTTCTAAATGTTGTCATAAATCATCAATTGTTTAGTGACTTTTAGTAGAACCATTTCGATAGTTGGATACCTTGAGAATTTTATTTGGCTATAAAGAGAATTCTTGTAGGTTGGTGTAAGAGAAGGTTGGGAACTAGATGAACCATGCTCCAGACTTCTCTATTAACTTCATTGCCTCGATTGATAACCTTGTGTAATCTCCTTGTAGAGCCCTGATAATGTACATGGAAAAAACATCATTGACCCTCACAAAGTCATCCTTAACATGTATTTGTAGCTACAAACAACTCTCAACCACTTTCAAGCGACACATACCACTTCATATTGCCCTTTTGTATCTTACCCATCGCATCTTGTCATTTGCGCTAATATATAAATAACATAGGAGTTCATGCATTATTTTCCAGACTGCTCAAGTTTCCCAAGTTATTCATTTAGGCTGTTGTTAATTATTCCAACCCAATCCATACCGTCGAATCTCTTGGTCCCTTGTTCAATGCAATACCAGATCCATGGTTCAAATGCATAGGACTGTGGGATACCAAATACCTTGTTCAACATCATGATCAAATCATTGTACATTCCCTACAAGTCAAGCAAGACCAATTGCTTGGTAAGTTGAGTGGTGAGCTTTGATCTTCCACAATGACTTATGGTTGATCATATCATCACAATGGTAAACCCCAACAATATAAACTCAAAGTGCCTATTCCTTTGACTTTAAAACCATTGCTCTGTATGTTAGAATTTTAAAAGCTTTCACAATTGTTGGTGGAGAAAGCTCTGCTAACACATTGCAATCTAGATCTCTAATTGTTCTATGCTTATTGTAATGTCTTGAGCACTCCACGATGAATTGTGCATGTTGGAAGGTCTAAAGGAATCCAAATGAAGCCATGATCCTTGTTTTGACAATCTTAGTAGCTAAGTATGTGAGATCATCATCTTTATGCCTGAACATCCTCTTGTCGAATTAACCCATGTGAAAACCTCCCAGATTTATGTCACCCACATTCTTCCACTCCAAAACAATATTTTCCTTTGGGTAGAATCTCCTCTGCTCATTCTTGATTGAGGCCAATTTGGACAAATTTGTTCCTTTGTGTTTTGACATTTGTCCTTCTTGCAAAACAAAACTTAGACAACATAAGAACATAAGGAATGAGAAAGAAGATTAAATCCATTTACTTGGAAATTCTAACTTTGGAGAAGAAAAATTTAAAAATTTGCAATAGAATCTTCATTCTTTTTCTAGAAACAAATCTTCCCTCTTCTCAATAAATCTGCATCTTCTCATTGATTTTTCAAACTTACTATAAAATTTCCTTTCTCTAAACTTCATAACCTCTGTTCTCAATTCTTTAGCTTAATGCAACTTCATCTCTCTCTCTAGAAAGAGATTTTCTCTTTTCAAGATTCTTTCCCTTTCTCTAGAAAATTTAACATTTATTCAAAATTTTCTTCATGGCTATTCAACTTCAATGTGAGAATAAAATGAGAATGACTCATATAAAAACACAATCTGTGAAGTTACTAAATCAGCCGTGTGTCAATTTTAGGCTTGCATTTTGTTTTTCCAAGTTTTTATTTTGAAGAAGATTCTCTTACAAATGTTGCCATTTGTCTTCATGGTTCTATTATTTTGTAGAAATACTATTTTGAGTGCTTCAACTTCATCCACAAGCTTCATTTATGTGCATTCTTGATTGGGTTGGAATTTGAATTTATTTTTGATTAAGGCAAAAAATAGGTTTTGAAGGGACTCAAAACCCTTCACAATCATATTTTGAATGGATTTGGAACCCACAATCAAGACATTGTCAAAAGATAGGAAATTGGGATCATTTGACAACCAAAGGAAAAATAACTCTCAAAACACCAAAGGAATGAACAAACCACCCTATACAAACAGAGACCATAGTTGCAAGCAAACAACTAGCAAGCAAGCAAAAATAAATAAAAGACCAGAGAAATGCCATTCTAAGCACTTGACACTAAGAGCGTCAAGATTTATCTTTAACACTACCCTTGTGGGAATGTAGATTCATATCAAAAGAGGATTAGAAGACTTAACCTTCTTATCCTTGACAATAATCCAACCCTCTTCCACTTTAGAAACCTCATCCTGTCCAACCAAAAAACATAGGGCTGCCATCAATTTGAGAGACAATACCACCAAAGTGATTGTTCTTTACAACAAGCGAGCATAACCACCATAATTGATAGCCCTATGACAAGCAACAACAACCAAAGAAACATTCCCACACACATTTGGGGAGCCGATATGAGGAACTTATCTATCTTGGAAAATTCTCCCCATCCCCCATCCACCCCCACCCCCCCTTCCACAATCAAAATCTAAAATAGCCTAAGAAACCCTAAGACACTGAGAATTTGTTACGATCGTTTGTGAGAAACTCCTTGACAACAGTATAATGTTGCAATGGAGCACCATTCCACCACACTATTGCTTGCATTTTCTTCATCTCTAAACCACATTAAGCATCCACATGAACTATTTTAAAACATCTTCTACACTTGAGGGGAATCCCTTCATAGTCTAAAGTCTAAAGCCAACTACCTTTCAAAGATCTGATTAAGATTTCAATAGGCAAGGCCTTAGACACATCCATATCATCTAGGATACAAGCAAAGCTGGAATGATATATATAAGATTATTCAACATCAACCATCAAAAAATCCCCAAGTGCTTCTCCCACTTGCTCTAAAAAGACTCCACCCATAGATGAAAGGTGAGAAAATAAAGTTGAAACCAATCAAGATCTTATTAAATGTTTCAAAAGGCATACTGAAATTAGAGTGCCATGGTTTCTTTATTAACATAAATAGAAATGATCACACAAAATTTTGTTTCTAACCTTAGCAATGTTAAATGATGTTATCTTTTTCTTTTATGCATCACTTTCTCTCATACATCCTGATGATGGATCATAGAAGATGATCCTAAACATAATCAAATCCGGAAGCTAGTGTTAGAAAAATGTCAAAATTTGAACTAACAAAATCCCTTTCCATAAGGAAAACATGTAAAACATCAGAAAGGAGAGGCTCCCAATTTTATGAGATCTAAGCATGCAATTGAGGGCAATACTGTTAGAAATAATAATAATCTTAGAGTCAACAAAAACATTATGGTCTATTTCCTACACTGTCTCTGCATTTAGATTAATGACAATACCCTTAGAAATGATAACCTTAGAATCAACAAAATAACTCTTCAACCCATGTGATTTCCTGGCTCTTGGAGCAACACAAGCCCTAGAAGTGGGTGGATCCACTCTGTAAGCATGTACAAATTGTCTAGACAATAGGGAAGCTGGAAGAGACCCTGAAGTCGTATTAGGAAAAGCATCCTTGGTAGGCATCACAACAACAATCACAGGTCGAGCACTAGTTCCAATCTAACCAATACATGCAACTGGAGAGAGCACAAGACCACTAATACCACCCTTAGGTACCTTGTCATTCAGAGCTCCACTCGTCTTCAAGATTAAATGATTAATAGGAAGTGCAAAAGAAATCGTCACCCCACCACTAGAAATAACCCTAGCATTAGATGACACCACATCTACATTGGTGACATGCGAAGGGGCAGACAAGGACACAAACCAGCAACCAAAGGAGATGCCCAACATTAATTACAATAGAATTCTAAGGAGTTGCACAAATATCCACATGTAAAGGATTAATCAAAATAGTAGGGTTGAGAGAATACACAACAAAAAGAGCCATTTTGAATTAATAATATGTTAAATAATAAGAGATGGAATTTGAATATATTTTTTATTAGTGTAAAAGCAAGTTTTGAGGGGACCTCTAACAGTAGATTTTGAAGGGGATATAAAACCCACCTAAAGATGAAACACTACCACATATATTACTACAATCTAGCAATCCAAACCATAAAAAAGACAAGCTAGAGAAATAAGTCAAACTAAAAACTTGTTGCCCCCAAAATACCAACACCTAAAGGCAAATCCTTGCAAAGAACAAAATAAAGAAAAATACAAGGTTTCAACAATATGCTCCTGCTACATGGAAACAAAAACAATAGAAAGGAACTAGGATCCCAAAATAAATCAACAAATTACCCATCACCAAGATTTTCCTTTGGCCCCCTTCTAATGGGATCAAAGAGTCATATCAAAAGAGAATGAAGACTTCTTTGGGAAATTTCCCTTTACTATGATCCAACCTTCTTCTACGTTACAACCCTTTCCTAACAAGCCCAAATCCATCACAAAAACTTGACATATGTGGGGAGGACAATACATTTTGCAAAAATAACAACTTGAGGCTTAGAGCTAGACATAACCCCAAAGACAACATCATCCCTAGGGACAATGCCAACATGATCAACATAAACCCTAGTAGAAACACCAAGAGAACTAGCCAAAATCTTATCATAAATACTAGAAACACTAACATGATAAAGCAAACCTTTAATAGAAGTACCAATTGAATCAACATAACTAGTTGAAACCTTCTTGGTAACACCAATCAAACCATCATATGGACGGGCAACACCATTAGAGACAACAATAGTCCCAAAAACCTTTTCAGAAACCACAAGCTAAGAACTAATCGAAACCTGAGACCCATTGATAGGAAATTATTGCTCAACCAAATGGGAGCTCTTGATCATTGTGTAATGTTGAGAAAAATCACCTTTCCACTATGAAGAGCCATTTTTCTTTTTCTAGCTCACATTTAGTTGCTACATGCGTAGTTTTCTAGCACCTTTTACACCTAAAAGGAATCCCTTCATAACTTGAAGGTGATCTCAATATCTCCTTCAAAGGATGTGATTGCTTTATCCTAAAGATTTAATTTCATTTGTACTAATAATATAGAAGATATGAAGAATTAATTTCTTTTGCACTAATAATATAGAAGATATGAAGCTCTCATCCTTGGATCGAAGGTGTCTTTATCCTTCATCATCAAGAACATTAAGATGAATCACAATTGATTATGCAACAAATTAATGGTACTTATGAAGCTAAGAATGACAAGTTGACACAATATTATGATTTGGCCTTAGGGCTATTTTCTAAATTCACTTCTCATTTTATTTTATCACTTCCTCAAGAAGATAATCAACATGGCTAGTGTTGCGTCACTTATTTCCTTTGAATATGATAGGGATAGTTATCAATTCACTATATAACATAGGAAATACTTGGTAGATGATCTAGTGTGATTCTCCAATATAACATGTCTCCAAACTACCATTGATCTCCTAGTAGATATGCATACACTCTTGACGCCATTGCATATGTCTTGATTGGATACTCCACTAGCTTGGTGCATGTAACAAGCTCAAATACCCACAGTTGAAGTAGTGTACAAAATGCTAGGTTCTATATCTTGTATCACATATATCTTTTGAGCTCAAGAATGAAGTGGACAATATGCTTTTTCCCCACGAGTATACCACTCTCTCCTCCTCCATCTTCCATACTATATGTGTCAATGGTGTTGAGATTGATGTGCCCTTTTTGTCAAAATTCACCACACTAGCTATCATGCACAATATGATCTTGTTGACTAAGGGAATGTGACCAAGCAATATAACTATCAAATCCATTTGATTTCTCTATGCCAGGGCATGTCCTCTTGACTTGTGTAGTATATATGATCCTCATCAATCTCCTATGTGCTCCTATCAGCCTCTATTTCATTGTCAATCCCTATATCAAAAGTCATAAAATCCAGTAGACATCCTTTAAGGTCACTGCCATTTAAGTCATAAGGTGCATGTTTTCTCATCCTGCCTCTCAATTAGTGCTAGAAACATCACTCTCTAGAACTTGAGACGTGGCAAGTGACATACCTAGTGTATCCCAAAATCTCTCATTAGATGAACATATGGTGTCTCTAATGCAACATACTAATCATGGATGTAGATCATGTTATTGGTCATTTAGTGCTCCTAGAGTACTAGTAGGTTCTATAGTAAAAAATTAGTGTATGTTCCATCAACTCTTCATCTCAAATCAGTCAATCAAAGAATTTTTTTAGGAAATTCATGCAATCTAGGTTTAGGTTGAGATTGTTGGTCCAGGCTAATTTCCTAGGTCTAGTTTAAGATTCATGCTTCAAGTTGACTTCTTGGGTCTAGGTCAACATGCTTGGTCCAACTTGACTTCTTGGGTCTAAGTCAAGATACCTAGTCCATGTTGACTTTCTTATTTCCCAACACACTTAAAATCATACATGCCTATCACAAAAATGTAGAAATGTTAAGAATGTATAGGAATGGGCATGAGATTCAAGGAGTACCTCATTCAACAGTTCTCCTCCTCTACTCTCCTTTGTGGGACCTCCATCCTTATTGGTGGGAGTGGTTGTTTCCTCGACATTTCTTCTCTTCTCATTCTTTATTCTTCAACACTATTCCAAGAGGTAAGGTTTGAGCTTTTCAAAAGGTAAGTTCTATTTGTAAACTCCAAATCAGGTTCTTTTTAAATAATTAGTAACTTTCATTTACATGCACAACTACTTATGATCACTCATTTCATCATATCTCGAGCTAGGAAACTTTGATTTGCACGCCATCAAAAGTGTTGGATTCATGGCTTAGTTGTCTAGTTGTCCATGTGAATTTTTGAAATATTTTGAGTTCATCTTGAATATTTTGATAGCTATTTTTCATCATTTTTGCATCACTATTTGCTGAGGTAAACATGATTACTTGTTTTACCTTTATGATTTAGCAAGCCAAAGCATGGGGGATATAGCTATCCATGAATTTCACATAAATTCCTCAATAAGTCCTAGACAACTTATGATTATCTCTAAATTGTGGTTTTGCAACATGCTGTTACTGACAATTTCCTGCAAGAACTATACATTATGGACTTTGTTGTATAATTTTTCCATTTACTCATGTTATTCTTACTTTAGATTGAATATGCATGTAGTGTCATATACTGCTAAAGTGGGGACTAAATGTAGAGTCCTAAATTAGTACTTCAATTTGGTGATTGTTTACCTCCTCTTTAGTCTATTTTAATTATACACTTGCACTTTGCACATACTACTCTCTCTCTCTCTCTAGAAAATCTAGGGTAAGATCTAGCATGTCCTCCTTCATTTCCCTTTCTTTCTTATGCAAAAATTAAGGCAAGACCTACTATGAGGCCTCATCTCCTTCTCCCACTTTAACCTTATTTCCCCATTCAAAACTCTTTTGTCTTCTTATATCTCTAGAAAATCTTGTTGAAAATTGACATTTACAATCTCAAGGAGTCCCTCATGCCTAAAAACCTCTTTGATTGGGGATGATCTCATCCTCTATCAGGGGTTAGGGACAAGTTCATCCCTTACTCGGGGTCCTTGAATTGCGAGACCTTAAGCCTATTTCAAATTTTGGGTTTTCCTACTTAGTATAGTTGATGCTTGTGAGGTTTATGTGTGCTAGAATGTTGACACACTTCTATGTATCATTATATCCAAGATTTCTCAAGAAACTCATGGCTCTCTATTCATGGAGTGCAAGGGTTTATAATGGAGGCCCTCAATTTAGACCTAGTTTGTGCCTATGCAAGTACACCATAAAACAAGAGATTCAAAGAGGAAAAGCAAGAGTGCTAGTCTCCATGATCATCAAATAAGCATGAAAATAAAAATGGAAGCTATTCTATATGGTAACAACACATGAAAACAAACTATTCTATGAAAGGAAATGTAAATGCGAGATTATTCTATGAAGGGAAATATAAATCTAATCTAACATGTAAATGAAAGAGCAATCTAAATGGATTTCCATGGATGCATGATCAAATATGACAAGAAAAGAGAAGTTGCAATATCTAAGCTCAAGTGCCGAAGCTCTCCTCCAAAAGCGCTCTCCAAACCTATAGCATAACAATAAAATCTTGATCGCTAGAAATCAGAAGGAGAAGAGAGGAATGCATCCTCAAGAGAAATGTGGGATAAATCCCTAAAAAGGCAAGTAAGAGAAAAAATCCCTCCACTTAGAAGTATGTACAAAAAAGGAATCTTTATTTATTTTTATTTGATTTATTTCATTTTTTTAAATTAAAAATAGAGCTTTAAGTGGGGATTTATTTATTTAATTAAAAGAAGGATTTTCTTTTAATTAAATAAGATAAGATATTTAATTAAAAGATATATTTTAACTAAATAAGATAAAATTATTTAATTAAAAGAGAGGTTTTAATTAAATAAGATAAAATTATTTAATTAAAATAGAGATTTTCTTTTAATTAAATAAGATTATTTTATTTATTTAAAATGGATGTTTTCTTTTAATTAAATAAGATTATTGATGAAAAGATCAAACCTTAGGAAATATTGAAATAATAGAATTAATTACGATTTGATCAAGAAAATTGATTTGAATTGAAAATATTATAAGACATTGATTCACGAAATTGATAAATTGATTCCATCGTTTGATAAATTGAAGAATGTGGGACCATACTCTAGGTGACCATTTTAGGGTGCATACATTGCCCCTCTTTGACTAATGTGTGATCTTTATGGGAACACATGTAGTCAAAGTGTGAGATCAATTTGGGATTATAAAATAACCTAGAAGTGTGATCGATGGATGGGAACACATCAGGACAAAGATAAGCTAATTGAAAAAGACAAGGTCAACACCCTATAAATAGGTAATTGATATGTCCAAGATAAGAATCTTAAGAAAGGTTGCCTCAAGTAAAGAAATTGATAGGATTGATAAAGATGAATCAAGGGTTGAAGTTTGATAGGTACTGCCCCCTCGTGATGAAAATCGAAATGAGATAGAGGAGAAACAACAAATTGATAAATTTGATCAAATCAAACTAAAGATAAGGTTCTTGATGTAAGATGAAAGATATAAGGATCACAATGTTTGATGCAATCATTTAATTGTATGTTGTCTTTGATATTACACAAATGTCAAGTCTTTTACCGAGCAATCAATGTCGGTCGAGCTCACTCAAGCATTGAAGGAAGTTTCATGTGTATGTCGAGTATTCCAGAGAAGACAACACAAAATGAGTGTTAATTGAGTTCATTCGGTTACCAAAGGAAGTTGGCATGGAACCAATGTTACCAAGCTCACTCAGTTACAAAAGGAAGTATGAAGGAAAGTCTTTTTTGAGTTAGTGTTGATTGAGTTGGGTTGGCTAACGAAGGATTTTCCTGTATCAACATATTGGATCTGACAATTTTGTTGGTTAGTTCTAGCTGACTTGTGGGATGAATTTTATTTGTTTGAAAGTGTATTCAAGCCGACTTAACAAGGTAAATCATATAAATATAAGGTCAAGTTTTTGATTGAATTGCAAGAAGCATGGGATTGAAAAGATAAAACTAAGGAAGCGAATTGGAAGGATATCAGAGTATCCAAGTTGAGCGAGCTGCAAAGAACATTATGATCAAGGAGGGTCAAGTATTCAAGCTAGAATAGAGATATGAAATCAACAAAGACAGTTGCATCAGCAATCAGGTCAAGTCATTGTTACTCTCTAATAATTGTAGCAGTATATCAAATCTCTTAACAGAGTTAGCCTAACAACTATATGCCAAATCCTTTAACAAGGTGACATTTCTAGATTGAAGTGTCTAAAGACCTCTAACAAGGTCACTCCTAACAGGGTGAACTAAATCCTTTAGCATGATCACACCAAATAGTGTGGTTTGTAACTTTTAATATGGTTCGCTCATAATAGGGTTAACTTCAGAAGAGTGAAAAACAGTAACTAGTTGCAATTGGTAGTTTTCCCAAATTGGGTTTCCATATTAAATATTGGTCTCTTGTGTTCATGTTATTTGATTTATGTTTCTGCAGCTAAGTTAGTTAAGGTTAAACACACTAAACATATTAAAAAGTGATTATTTCAATGTTTATCGAGTGCCAATAATTCTTAGTGTAAATTGAGTGTTCCTGTGTTAACTGAGTTACAACAACATTTTAGTTTCAACAAAGTTTTGGTTTTGTATTGTATTGACATGTTAAGGGATCTTGAATTTTTTTTTTGTGGTAACTGATTCACCCCTCCCCTCTCAGTTACTTCTCTTATATTTCCAACAATTGGTATCAGAGCTTTTGGTTCTTGCAGAGAAGGTTTCAAGGACTCAAGCTAAAGATCAAGATGTCTTACATATAGAAGATTCCTAAGCTGAACATGGATAACTTTCAAGCATGGAAGGAACTCATGAAGATCCATTTGGAAACCATTGGAGACACAAGCTTGAAATATATGGAGAACAAATATTTGGCACCTACTGGAACTTTGACTATGGATTAGATTGTGGGAAAGAACAATCATAACATAATGATGATTGGCATTGCTTCTACTCTCAATTATGTTGAATATGATGAAGTCAAAGATTGTGCAACTTCTTATGAATTGTGGAACAAGCTGAAAGATATCTATGGAGGTGATGACAATGTGAGGAGAGCAAAGCTATAAAGTCTTAGAGGTCAGTTTGATCAAATGATGATGAAAGAAGACAAGAACATTGCACAGTACATGGAAAGAATCAAAGCTACTGCGAGTGCAATCAGAGCCTCTGGTGGGAAAATTGATGTTGCAAAAGTGGTCATCAAGGTACTTAGAACTCTTCTTCCTGTTTATGCAATTAGAGTGTCAACTATTCAAGAAATAAGATGTGATCCTAAGAATGATACAACTTTGGATGCACCAGTGGGAAGGTTGAAAACCTTTGAGTTAGATAACTTTGATAATTATGTTCCTAACTCTAGTAACTTTGAGTCTACATTTTAAGCCAAACTATCACTCAAGAAGAAAGCTACAAAATCTAAAAGCAAGAAGTCTAACAGTGAAAATGAAGATGGTTTTGATGACGATCTTGAAGTCATTGAAGCATTGCTTGCAAGAAGATTTTCCAAGGCAAAGGAAAGTACAAAAGCAAAATTCCTTTGATATGCTTTTCTTGTGAAGAAGTTGGTTACATTACAACAAGGTGTCCAAAGAAAGAAGACAAAGAAAAATGACAAGTAAAAAGGCAAGAAATATTTCAAAAGCTACAAAGACTACAAGGATAAAAGTAAGAAATCTTGTTACATGGCTAAAGATTCTGACAGTAGTGATGAAGATGAAATGGTTTACATTGATGTTAAGGATGAATTAGATGATGAAAATTATAAGGTGGCCCTCATTTCTCATGTCATTAAGAATGATACATGGATCATAGATAGTGGTTGTTCTCACCACATGACTAGTATTAAATTTAAATTTGAGCACTTGGAACACTATGGTGTTGGGAGTGTCAGATTTGGAAATGATGAACCTTGTTATATGAAAGAAAAAGGTTATATTGCACTAACCAATGAACTCAGACGTGACAATGCTTATTGGGTTGAAGGACTGAAACATAATCTACTTAGTGTGGCATAGTTGAATAACATTAGATTCAAGGTAGAATTCATGAATAGGAAAGCCAATCCCTTGAATAGAAAAGACAATCTAGTTGAGATTGAAAATCAAACAAGAGGTAATATATTTTACGTAGAAATAACTAAAAATTCATGTTTCATAGCTCAAGTAGAAGAAAGTTGGTTATGGCATAAAAGGTTGTGTCATTTGAATTTTGATAACTTGGTCAACATAAGCAATAATTAAAGGGTTAGAGGAATTCCAAGCCTAAAGAAACTTGGTATGGGCATGTACGAAAATTGTCAAATTGGAAAGATGGGAAAGACAAGTTTCAAAAGCATGAATTATCATTTTGTAGAAGTCTTGGAGCTGGTTCATATAGACCTTTGTGGACCTATTGGCATACAAAGCTATTGTAGAGAAAATACTTTATTTTGTTTGTTGATGATTATTCTATGATGATGACAATTATGTATTTAAAGGATAAATCATAAGCTTTTCAAAAATTCAAATGGTATCTAGGTAGACTTGAGAAAGAAACAAGAAAGAAACTAAAATGTTTAAGGTCAGTTAGACGAGGTGAGTTCATCTCAAATGAATTCAATGAATTCTACAATGAAAGAGAAATCAAAAGACAAGTATTTGCACCTAGTACACCTCAGTAGAATGGAATTGCAGAGAGAAGAAATAGATCAATTATGGATTGTGTAAGGACACTGATGATAGAGAAGAATGTTGTTATCAAATATTAGAAGGAAGCAATCAACACAACAATTCATACCTTGAACTAAGTTCCATTGAAGAAGGACTTAGATCAAACACCTTATGAATTATGGTATGGCTATAAACCAAATATTTGTTATTTCAAAGTAGTTGGAAGCAAATTTAATATCTTGAAGGAGTCAAGAAAATGAAATTTTGATGTGAAAAGTGATCAAGGAATATTCCTGGGATACTCCAATAAGAGTAAAGCATACAAATGTTTGAATCCATTTACTCACAAAGTTGTAGAAAGTGCACATGTAAATATTGATGAATTTGCAGAGGAGTGTGAAGAACAAAGCATAAGAGAACTTGAAAATTACAAAAACCTTTGTTTACTATGAACCTTATACTTTACTTGAAGTTCAAGCAAATCAATAGTCTTCACCTCCCAAGTCCCCATAATCTCTAGTTCAACTCGAGTTGCAACCAGTACAACCCAAGTCTTAGTCAGAAGGATTTGAGTCTCATTCATAAAGACCCAAGTTTTAGCCAGAGCAAATTGAGTCATTTGATGGACCTGAGTCACTGATAGTGGGACTCGAGCATGATTTATAAGATCATAGCGAACCAAGTGAATTCTAAAAGAAGGAGCCTAGACTTTCTAGATATGTCAAAAGACATCATGCACTTGGGAAAATCATTGGAGATCAGTCAGAAAGGCACAATGACAAGGAACAGATTAACAGGTACATGTTTTCTTATTGAGTTTGAACCTAGAAATGTTAAAGATGCATTAGAAAATGAAAGTTGGATTGAGGCAATAAATGAAGAGATTGATTAGATTGAAAGGAACAAAACTTGGACTCTTGTTCCTAGACCCAAGGACAAAAATGCAATTGGCACAAAATGGGCATTCAGAAATAAGTTGAATGAGAATGGAGAAGTTTCAAGAAATAAAGCAAGGTTAGTTTGCAAGGGTTATGCTCAAGAAGAATCTATTGATTATGGAGAGACTTTTGCTCCTATTGCTAGACTAGAAGGTATTAGAACACTACTTGCACATGCAACACACAAAGGATACAAAGTATATCAAATGGATGTGAAATCAACATTCTTGAATGGAATCTTAGAAGAAGAAGTCTTCATTGAGAAACTATAAGGTTTCATTGATCCTAGCAAAATGGATATGGTTTTTAGATTACACAAAGCCTTGGGTGGTCTCAAACAAGCCCCTAGAGCTTGGTATGAAAGGTTACATAATTATCTCATAAAGATTAGATTTCAAAGGACTAATGATAACAACAACCTATACATCAAAGAAGGACCAAATAAGAAGATAGTGTTGGCATAAATCTTTGTGGATGATACATTATTTACTATAAATGATGACTTATGTAAATCTTTTTCTGTGGAAATGAGTAAAGAATTTGAAATGTCAATGTTTGGAGAGATTAAATTCTTTGTTGGCTTACAAATTCAACAGATGAAGGATGGTATCTAAATTACTCAATAAAAATACATCAAGGAGATATTGAAGAAATTTGGAATGGAGGATTCTAGACCAATTGGAACACCTATGTCTACTGGACATAAGATTTGCAAAAATGATGATTCCAAGGAGGTAGACTAGACTACATATAAATCAATGATTGGAAAACTTTAGTATGTAGTGCACACAAGACCTGATATTGCATTAACAACTGGTATGGTGGCTAGATTCTCTACTAGTCCTAAAGAAAATCATATGATGATAATAAAAAGAATCATGAGACAACTAAAAGGTACTGAAGATTATGGTTTGTGGTATAAGAAAGGAGAAAAAATTGAATTGAAAGCATTCACTAATGCTGATTGGGTAGGAAGTGTTGATAACAAGAAAAGCACTAGTGGTGGATCATTCTTTCTTGGAAAGAGGCTAGTATCCTGGACAAGAAAGAAGTAAAATTGTATCTCTCAGTCTACAACAGAAGCAAAATATGTTGTAGCAACAGTCAATTGTTCCAACATTGTTTGGTTCAATTTTTTTTTATCAGGTATGAAGGAGGAGATCAAGGAACCCGTTGTTATCTTTTATGATAACACCAGTGCAATCAACATATCCAAGAATCTAGTGATGCATACCAAGACCAAACACATTGCAATAAAATATCATTTCTTGAGAGAATTGGTGCAAGACAAGGAGGTGAGATTGAAATATGTGAATACAAAAGAATAGATTGCAGACATATTCACCAAGCCATTACCTAAGGATGCATTTTTGTATAAAAATCTAAGAGGTAAGTTAGGGGTCATTCCCCTATTTGAAGCTCACTAAATAATGTTTAGTGATGCATCAACCAAGCACTTTAAAGATCAGACGAGTTGATGTAGTATTAACAGAACAAATTGCATATGAATCAGTACATCAGGTACATGGAAACTACATTGATTGTTTTCTTTTCTATGATATGTCAAAGAGGGAGAGTTATATAAAAGATTTTTTTTTTGTATCAATAAAGAGGGAAAGTTTTTCATATCAATTTTTTTTTTTTGAGTTAGATGTTAAAAATGGAGAGTTTTCTGTTAGAGGGAGAAATTGCATGTAATGTCCCCATTTTAGCAGTTGACCAAGTGTGTGTGCATTAGCCTTGTTCTACATGGTCCCGAGGGCTAACGAAGGGTTTAATGGGATCCTAGAGTGTTTTGGCCTAGTCATTTCCAATTTGGGCCAAAACGAAGTTGATTTACTTAGTTTCAGGCATACTTACTATTTTTAGTAAGTCGACAGGACACAATGCAGGTCAATTTTGGTGATTGGATTCGATACTCCTCGGTGAGAGCTTTCCGATGAGCTATCACTCGCATTATTCAGAGTCCGATTGCTAATACATTTTAATGCCTAAAGTTTTATTAAAGTAACGTCTAATTTAATTGTAAAATATTAAAGTGTTACTTTAATATTTATTTTATGGTGATGTGTACCCAAGGGAGACATAAGGGGTATTTTAATATATGTTTTATATATTACACATCTTTTATCTCACATTGCCCATATGAGTTGAGCGGACCCTTGGAAATAGAATAAAAGGAAGCATTTGTGGCTTCATTAGGCAGGTTGAATATGAGAAGAAATTGGTGTGTGAGTTGCAGCTCCGTTCTTGGCATTTGAGGACGTCTATCCTCTCTTGTAACATTCTAGACTTCATTCCCTTGGGGTTTGGCCTTTGGAATTCTTTGTTATTGGCTTCATTATCAGGCAGTTTAGTTGCATTTCTGGCTACAGGCAAATTTGGTATTTTGCTCATATCTTCTTCACTACTTGTCCGACGCTTATGCCGCTTGGAGGGAATGGTATTATGAAGGTAGTGGACTGATTGAAGGACAAATTATTGTAGCAGCAAGTTCGTAAGCATGGGATGGAGTATTATGTCAATACTGCTGAAGTAATTAGTGAGTTGATAAATCTGCCATGTATTTGGTTTTATGAATTCTGAAAATAACATTTTATTAGCAGCAGTTCATTTCCACTTTGCATATCATTGTAGTTTCTTTCTTGTTTATGTTGTATGATACCAATTCCATGCACGAAACACAACAAACAATAAACATTTGATTTTCGAAGTTATAAGGGGTTTAAAACATTAAACGGAGAAATAAGAAGTTGAATGCAAACTGTTTGACATAATTCCTTTCAACAATTTGGTTTAGTTTTTTTTGGGACATCCAGGGGTGCCCATTACAGTGGTATTAGAGCTATAAGTCCTGCCATCCTGTGGAGGTCTTATAGGGAATTTGGAATAGCTAGATAGAGGGAAAAGTGTTTGACGAAATGTCAAAACACTAAAATCAGAAATAAAAACACAAGCTAAGAATTTTTGTTTGAGCATGCGACAGAGGCCTTATAATTTCTGCGATACCAGAGCAAGACAAAATAGGATTTTAGACTTGCAAAGCAAACAGTCTAGTACATCCATGCAGGGGGACATTGAATCTAGCCATACAGACACAGAGGAGATATTCTTTGATCAGGACAATAATATGGGTGATCGAGATGAAAAGAATATAGGATTAGGCGGAGGTGGAAATGCTGGTCCAGATCAGGGGGAGGTACTGTTTAGACAACTACTGGATACATTAGAGCAGGGGCATCGTATGCAGCAGGAGCAGAATAGGCGAATGGACATGATGTTGCAGCTCATGGCTAGACAGATGGGTGTCAATATTAATCCAGGTGATGCCAACAACAGAAACAATAACAACGAGGGAAACAATAACAATGGGGGAAACAATAACCATGGAGGCCAAGGCAACAAAAATGGTCCTGAGAATAACATTACTGGTAATAATGGACATGACAACAATGGGAATGAGGCTGATAACTTTAGACACGTTGCACACCCAGCACAGACTGCGAGCTCGAGACCTCTTCTACCCACTTTCCCACCCAGAGATTCGGTTCAACCAGTAAACGAACCGCAGATTACTGAGTTACAAGATTAGTTCAGGAGGGACTGGGAGGCTAGTGGACCGGAGTTTCAGGCAGATATTTCTCTTAGAGATTATATGGACTTGAGGATGAGACACGTGCCTAAAGCATGAGGGAGGAATCAAAACTTTGAGCTGAGGAAGAAAGTTGGAAAACTTTCTTTACCTTATTATGATGCTTCAGCGAAGATGACTGCACGAGCTTGGGTGCAGAAGGTAGATACATACTTGCAGCTAAATCCTATGCCTGAGGAGGAGTCCATCAAGTATGTGGCTATGCACTTGGATGGCGTTGCACATGAATGGTGGCATCATGGCATGGTGACTTTGGGGCATAATCATATTACATCCTATGAGGAATTCATCGAAACATTGATTGAGAGATTTGACACTAAGGATCCTGAGTTACATTTCAAGGAGCTAGCACAGTTAAAATAGTCAGGTTCTGTGGATGCTTACATTGTTGAGTTTCAGCGCTTGTCTGTACTTGTTACTAATATCTCTCCTAGGATATTGGTGGTGTTATTTTGTGATGGTCTTGCTGATCCATTACGAGGTTGGGTGAAGGGACATGATCCACTCACCTTAGCTGAAGCAACTAAAAAGGCACGAGATTTAGCCCCTTCGGTATACAAAGGAAAAAACCATTCAACAAATTCTTCCTACCGCAAGGACAAAGACAAAAAACTGTTTCAGAAAGAGTATAGCAAACCCAAAGAAGGATCAAAAGGACTAGACAATGAAACCTTGAATGAACTTCGAAAGAAGAAGCTGTGCTTTCATTGTAGAGAGCCTTGGGACTTATCTCATAAATGTTCTCTCAAGGCTAAGGCAAATCAAATTGAGTATTTTTCAGCAGAAGAGTCAGAGTCGGAAGGGGAGGATCAACACTCCGATTCAGATGAGGGTAACACTATAGAGGAGAGCAACATTCCTAAGGATGATAGATTGTTGGCACGCTTGACAGGGGCCCAAAAGGCAATCACATTTAAGGTTAGGGGTACTATCCAGGAGCAGAAAGTGATATCTCTTATTAACACTGGGGCTACACATAACTTCATAGATGCATAGTTGGTAGCCAGGAGAGGGTTACAGGCAGAGGAGCATGCTGGGTTTAGAGTCATGGTGGCTAACGGTGATAAGTTATTATGCACTTGGAAGATATCTAATCTTCGCATCAGGTTTGGAGATGGCTACGAGTTGGAGGATGAGTTCTATGTTGTGGAAATGGGAGATTATGATGTCATCCTCGGCATGACATGGATGGCTTCACTAGTTGAGTTCACACTCAATCTAGCAAAATTGGAAATGAGATTCCAGCATGAGGGCAGAACTGTGGTACTTAGAGGACTTTCAGATGGAGGTTGCAGAGTAGTGTCCTTGAGGAGAATGCAGAGAGTTTTTCGTCATGATGACATAGAGTGGGCGACAGAGTGCTACATTATGCCAACTTCACCAGAGCCACAAGAAAAGAGTCATCCACCAGATATCCAGAAGATACTTGATAGACACGCTAAAGTATTTAGCGATATCCTCATGGGGTTCCTCCTGACAGAGGGATGGAACATGTTATTGAGCTCGAGGAGGGAGCCAAACCAGTTATGATTACTCCCTATCGTCATCCTAAGAAACACAAGGATGAGATAGAGAAGGCGATTAAGGATTTGTTGGAGATGGGGCATATCAGGCCCAGTAAGAGCCCCTTTGCTTCAACAGTAGTATTGGTAAAGAAGAAGGATGATGCCTCAAATATTCTAAGTGTTCCAAGGGGACAACAAGAGACACTCTAGAGTTTCAAGACCACACCCACAAGCAGAAAGAAAATAAAAACAAGCCCCATGTCCCAAGTCCTCTAGCTATGCATACTGGAGAGGCTTATTAGACAAGGACACTCAACAGAAATCAATAACAATCAACACACAAAGAAAAGATAATGACATAACTCAAGCATTAAGTGTTGTGTTTAAAAATTTAAGTGTGTTAATTGATGCTGAGTTCAAAGGATAAGGATCAAATTCTTGCAAGTAGGTAAGATCACATGAAAAAACTAGGGAAGACAAAATTGATAAGTGTTAAAAAAGCAGTCGATGTTAGGCTTTGTATTAAAAAATACTGTTGGGGTGGTGTTAAAAAAACACCATTTACGAGGTGTCCTAAAGACTAATGCATCCAAGAGACCAAAGCTAACATAGTTATGCCCCCTATACAAAGACAGAGGCCAAATCCAAACCAAGGCAACAAGGTTAAGGCATGATGGAGAAAGGGTAAGTGTCGAGGACACAAGCTAAGAAACGAGGGTGCAAAGGCCTTAAGTAGTGGCTGTTTCAAGTTTTCAACATTTGGATTTTATTTCAATTTTTTTTGGAGTATTTATATATATATATATATATATATATATATATATATATATATATATATATATATATATATAGATAGATAGATAGATAGAGAGAGAGAGAGAGAGAGAGAGAGAGAGAGAGAGAGAGAGAGAGAGAGATATCAAAGTGCCTATTGTTAGGTTTTCTCTAAGATGATCATTTTTTTAGGGCATTTTCAGATTTTTAGATTTTTTGACAATATATCATTTTTTTTGAATTTTTTAGGATCAATAAATATGTATAAAGGATTCCCTTAGACATAATAGGCATCATGGATAGAACTTTTTCAGGTGCAAGACATTGATAGGATTAGGGAGCTTCTCTCCCATTGCTATAGATAGTAAATAAACACTTTGACCCAAAATTTTCTATAATGATGTAAGGTCCAAGCCAATTAGGTTCAAATTTTCCTTTCTGATCTCTATGCTATTGATTCTTAAGATTTTCATGTAGGACAAGATCTCCCACTTAGAAATGTCTAGGGAAAACCCTTTTATTGAAGGTTTTGGACATGCACTTTTGATAAAACTTCATATGGTCAAATGATGCTTGATGTTTCTCATCTAAAAGTTCTAACTCTTCAAGTCTCATGGCACAATAGTGTTCATCTATAACTAGAGCTTTGAGGGAAACTCTAAGTGAAGTAATCTCAACCTTTAAAGATAACACTGCTTTAGCACTATATGTAAGGGCAAAAGAGTAGCCCTAGTAGGAGTATGAATAGTCATTCTATAGGCCCACAAAGCTGAATTTATCTGTAAGTGCCAATCTCTACCACTCTTATAAACTATTCTATGTAGGATTTTTAAGAGTGGTTTTGTTTGATGCCTTTGCTTGAACATTTCCTTGTAGGAAGTAAATGGAGGATGAATATTATTTAATCTTGAATTTCTTGTAGAGTTGTTTAAGGTCTTTATTTTTGTACTAGCTTCTATTGTCAGTGATAATCTCGGAAGGCACTTCATATCGACAACTAATATGATTCATAATGAATAGAGAGACTATCTTGCCCGAGGCAATAGAAAGTGGAACAACTTCTACCCATTTAGTGAAGTAACCAGTAGCAGTGATAATAAACTTCTATCAACCTGATGAGTTGGAATGAATCTTCCCAATAAGATCAAAGGCCCAATGCTAAAATGGCCAATGAGATATGGAAGGAATGAGCTCCTTTCCTAGAGCATGTATGATGTTATCATTTTTTTGACACTTTTCACATGACTTTGCAAAAGCTACTGCATCAATTTACATCATAGGCCAATAGTACCCCGCCTTAAGAAATCTTCTGGCCATGGCAAGACCATTGTAATGTCCCCCACAAATTCCCTCGTGGATTTCAACTAACACTTGGGAAGATTATTCTTTTTGTAAGCATCTAAGAAGTGTTCCATCTAGACTCCTTCTATACAAATCACCAGAGATAAGCGAATGGCAAGAGGCATTTTAGGTAAGGTTTTTGCATTCAGATTGATTAAAGGTTTAAGGTATAATGCCATCACAAAGGTACGAGTAAATGACACCATAACATGATGACTCACAAGCAACAATGGTACAAATGACATGACTTTCTTGGGAGTCATAGATAGGGTGATGTAGCTCTTCCACTAGGAATTCAAATCTAGATTCATGTTGCTCTAACTGAAGGAGTGAAGAAAGTGTCGCCATAGTATCAACTACTTTGTTTTCTACTCTAGGGATTCTTTGAAATGTGACAAATGTGAAGTATCATTTCAAGGAATCAACCATTTTCTTGTAAGGTACCATTTCATCATTTTTTTGATATTCATCATTGACTTGGTTGATTATCAGCTGTGAATCCCCATAGATGTGTAATTCTATGATTCTCCATTCTATGGCCATCTTAAGTCTATTTGTTAAAGTTTCATACTCAAAAATGTTGTTTGTACATGGGAACAATAACTTGTAAAACTTAGGGATCATGTACCCATAAGGAGAACAAACAACACACCATCTCCTGAACTATTTTGCATAAAGGATCCATCAAAGAACATCTTCCATATTCTTTTAGTCATATACATGAGGTGTTCATCTAGGAAGTCAACTTGAATAGGTGCATTATCTTGTATTGGGGAATAAACCAATTGATCTACTATAGCTTTTTCTTTGATTGATTTATGCTCAATGTACTCTATGTCAAACTTTGAGAGGATCATCATCCATTTAGCAAGTCTACCAATGAGGGCAACCTTACCTAGCAAATACTTGAGTGGATCTATTTTTGCTATGAGGTGTATAGTATGTGCAAGAATGTAATGTCATAACTCTTGGAAAGAAAACATAACTACAAGGAAAATTTTATCAATGCTGGTGTAGTTAACTTCATATGAAACAAGAGTGTGGCTAGTGCAATATATTGCTCTTTCTTTCCCATGTTTATCAAGTTGAGCTAGTAATGCTGCCAAGGAAGATTCTATCGCTGAAATGTATAGAATAAGTGGTTTCTCTAGGATATGAGGTATTAAAATAGGAGGATTTTTCAAGTATTTCTTGATTTGATCTATGCTCTTTTGACAATCCTCATTCCAAACACATTTGACTCCTTTGTGTAAATTATTGTTGAAAGGTTGAGCTCTATTTTCCAACTGAAGACTCCTCATTTGACTAACATTTCTAGGACGTGGCATTTCTATGATTGCTTGGATTTTTTCAGGGTCTATCTCTATTCCTCTTGCTGAAATGATGAATCCCAGTAGTTTTCTAGAGGTGACTCCAAATGCACACTTTTTAGGATTTAACCTTAATCAAAATTGTTCCATGTGATTTAGAATGACTTCTAAATCATCTAATTGTGTGTCTCTTTTCTTAGACTTGGCTAAGATGTCATCCACATAATCTTTCATATTTTTATGCATCATGTCATGAAAAATGGTTGTCATAGCTCATTGATAGGTGGATCCTACATTTTTTAATCCAAAAGGCATAACATTCCAACAATAGGCACCCCATGCACAAGTGAATGCAGTATTTTCTTGATCTTCAAGAGCTATCTTAATCTAATTGTATCTGGAAAAACCATCCATCAAGGAATAAATCTCATAACCTATAGTCATATCCACTATCATGTCTATGTTTGGAAGTGGAAAATCATCTTTTGGGCAAGCTTTGTTAAGATCTTGAAAATTAATGCATACACAAATTGTTGTAATGTTTAGATACAAGTACTATGTTTGAGATCCATTCTGCATAAGCTATATCTTGTATAAATCCAATACTCAATAGTTTTTCTAAGTCTACTTTGACTAGGAGAGCTATGTGAGAATACATCTTTCTCAATTTATGTTTAAGTTGTTTGAAACCTAGAGCTATGGACAACTGATGCATGATAAGATTGGTGTCCAACCTTAGCATATCTGAATAAGTCCATGCAAAGTTGATCTTCTTTTTCTTGTGGTGACAAGGACTAAGCCAAGTGTACTATCTTTGGAGCCTTACCTATACCCAAATTGACTTCTTGTGTTGGTTCAATAAGCATTGAAGATCTATCTTGAAAGTAGCTAGGGAGATGATCAAGTACCTCATCCTTAGGTGCCTCAGAGAGGTTTTCACCCTTGGATACATAATTTATTTTTACTTTTTTTTTGGGTTCTGACACTGCCACACAATGGTTTTTTCTATCAAATCTCCTATTATTTTGATTTTCTTTCATTTTTACTTTGTGAATAAGGTACTTGATGTCTGGCTCTATCATGTTGGTAGCTAGTTCACCGATGGAAGAGACTATAGGTTCAATGGCATTTAAGTAATAGGCTATCTCATAATCATTTTGAAATGTTAAGAGCTCAGGTTCTTGATAGCATTGGAACCAATCAATGAGGTTAGGATGAACAAGAGGTAAGTCAAAGACAGGTTCAAGGTTTTAAATGTGAATGATATCATCTCTAGTGACTGAAGAGTTAGAGTCCATCAAGTATCCTTCTAAGTTACCCAAATCAAGATTTGTCCTAACAAGTGAAGAATCGTCCACTAAGGCAACATGTGGGTTCAAATCTTCTTATCCTACACATGACTCATCAACTACCTTATGTTGAGAACTATAAGTGTGGATGACATCAACATCCATATAAACTGTGGAAGGCTCTGAGAAGGAGTCCCACTCATACTCATATGAACTTGTTTCTAAACTTTAACTAGGATGTTTACTCCATGGAGATTTGGGATGTCTTGATGTAGAAGTTCTAATTTCATCAAGGGTAACACCTTCTCTTTCCATCAAATGAATAAGGTTCGTTCATTGAAATTTGTTGATAGGATCTTTTACATCTGATTGATCTTGTTCTAAGGTTGCAACTGTCTCATGAGTGACTGGACTATCTAAATCTCCCCAAAGGATATTAGTGGAAGGGACCCAATCTTCACACATATCTTTTTGATTTGTCAAATTAGGTATGTATTCTAGTTCATCTTCACTATCCAACCCATCAAGTATAGGAGTGGTGTTCTTGTTGCGATTCACAAATCCTAGGCCAACCATCTCCTTAGACTTGTATCCAAAAAGAGCATGATCAAGGGGTTCAGCTCTAGCATCCAATCTATGACTACGAGGGCCATGTCCAAGATAGCCCATCTGTGTGACAAAAGTATACCCTCTAACATAAGCCCTAGGAGAGGGAGAAAAGTTCTCATTGTACACGTATTTCTCTTCTCGAAAAATCTAGTCTCAAACAACCATCTCTACTTTCTCATCTTGAATAGGCATTGAAGACTCTACAAACATGCCAAATAAAGTCATAGCTGAAGAGGAAGTTCTCATTTCTTGTGAAGACTTTCCATAAGACCTAGGTGAAACTGGTAGTGTTGTGAGGGAGTTGAGTTGATACCCCCCATGCTAAGGTCTATTAAATTGAACTTGTGTTTACATTCAACTAAGGTTGCATCAAAGTCTTCTACTTATTTATTTAGGGGAAAATGAGTACTCACTAAAATTGACTTAACAGATAAAGTGTTATCCCCAGGTGTACAGATCACTATTCCATTGTAAGAGAACTTAACACATTGATGATAGGTAGATGACACTACTTGCATATCGTGAATCCACGGTCTACCAAGTAAGATATTGTATGCAAGGGGACCAATGTCAATAACTCAGAATAAAATATCTTTTTCAATAGGGCCAATCCTATCTAGAAAGACAACCAAGTTTTTGGAACTTCTTTCCATCTCATCATAGGATTTGACAGTGATCTTTTTTCTGGTATCTATGACTTTTTTAGAATAACCCAACTCCTTAAAAATACTCAAGGAACAAATATTAAGCCCAACACCCCCATCTATCAACACACACCTAACATGGGTTTTTTGGATCATGACCTCAATATGAAGAGTGAGATTGTGTAGGTGGCTCAAAGCTTTATCATCATCCTCCAAAGAGGTAAGGTAATGAGGGATAGCAATATGGTTAACCATGTTTTGGAATTGATTAATGTCTAAGTTGTTGGGGATGTTTGTTGCATGCAAAATAGCCTCCAGGACTTGCTTGTGTCTCGGGGAAATCTCTAAGAGCTCAAAGATTGAAATATGAGCTAGATTTATTTGCAATTGATCAACAAGATTATAGCTCAACTTAGGATTGATTTTTGGTTTTGAGGTGACATTCTTGGATGCCACATGCTTTGGTTTACTTGGTTGACCTAAACTGGGTCCTCTAATGATAATGGGACCATGTGAAAACATTAAGAGTTTGAGATGGCATTCTAGAGTTAGGACCCCTTAGCACGACAATGAGTTCTTCATCAAAGATAGGAGAAGAGTCTATGTATAAACCATAACCATAGGGATATGTACCCCTCATCATGTTGATGTTTTATTCTATGACTTCAAGCATGTCGTTAGTATTCTTTGCATTTGTGTAAGTGTAATTGACCTTAGCCTTTCCATTCTTAGGTTCAGAGGTTTCCTCCTTCTCTTTCTCATACTTGGGTAAAGGTTTTTTGAATACCTTATGATTGACATTGGTGTTCAATCCATCTACCTTAAGTTTTCCATTCTCAATAGGATCATGGATGATATGTTTGAGTTTCCAAAAAGTTTCAATATCATGTCCAATGCCATTGTGAAACTTACAAAAGGCTTTCTCATCCCACCAATGTGGCTTAACATTAGGTATATAATGCTTTCCAGGATCTTGAGGATGTGCAAGGTTGTTAGAAATGAGTATTTTCAAGACATCCTCATATGGATCACCAAGTTTCAAAAATTGACGTCTATCTTTCTTAGGCCTATCTTGGTATCTTAGCCTATTCTCTTGTTGATTAGATGAATTGAGTTTGATGGCTTGAATAGAACTAGACAAGTGGAGAACAACTTGGTTGTTGGGTTTTGAGGAGTCCACAACTCTATCATTGACCATTTCTTTGTTCCTATTCCAATATGAGTTCTTTCCTTTATCCTTGTTAGGGTTGTTGTTATTTTGACCACTATTGTTGTTGTTTCCATGTTTGGTCAAAAATTCCTTGTTCTTTCAAAATATCCTCAATCCTACACATGGTTTCAACCATGGTGTCAAAGGAATCAAAACCAATCTTCCTAACTTCATACTGCATTTTAGGAACCAAATTGCTAACAAGGATGTCAATCTTCTCATTTTTAGGGATGGTCCTAGAATAGTGAGAGCATTGTTGTCTCCACCTTTGCAAGAAAGTGACAAAGGATTCCCCTTGATTTTTCTTTAAGTTGCATAAGTCCAACATGGTGATAGATCTTGAAAGGTTGTATGGAAAATGTTGGACAAATCTATGGAAGAGCTCTTTGAAAGTCTTAACGAGGGGAGTTATGTTGGTGAACCATTCCATCACTTGACCTTTAAGACTCCTTGGGAACAATCTCATGATGTATGAATCAGCTTGATGGAACTCAAGACTCATGATATAAAATTGATGCACATGATCATGTGGATCTCCATTCCCATAATACTTGTCATATTGAGGGATCTCAACATTTCTAGGGAAGTATTTCATGTTAACACTTTTGTCAAAGGATTAGGACAAATTGAATCAAGTGAGAATGAACTCTTGGGTGCCAACATCTTTTCCATCACACTCTTAATTTGTTTAAACTCTTCTTCTTGAGATGGACCTTGTTTCTTAATCTTCTTGTCCACATCAAAGTTGTCAAAGACTCTAGCACCTTTATCAATTAAACTCTCTAGGAACTTGTCTTTGTTTTGATCTAAGTATCTCTCTACATATTGCTAGAAGAGTGGGTTTTTTTGTATCTTTGTGAAGTCTTGGGAGTTGAGATCAAAACTCAAGCTACTACCCCCATATTGTGAATCATGATGAGCATATTGTGAAGGTTGTTCTAAATTCCTAAGAGGCGTTCATCTCCTCTAATGATCATGTCTTCAAGCCCTTCTTCCTCTAGGGCTAGGAGATAGTGAAGGTGTTCTCGAATGTCTTCCACTTCATGGAGTCTTAGGAGGGGTGGATGGAGGAGAATTATTTCCACCACCAATAAACATGTTAAATTGATCATTAAGTTTTTGAGTCAAGAGTCTATCTTGCTCCTCCTGGTAGGATTTCCTTTCTATCTCCAACAAGGTTTTTCTCTCCAACTCTAGGAATCTAAATTTCTCTTCCTTTTCAACTTATTCATCTAAGAAGGCTTTCTTTTCATGCTCAATTTTCTTAAGTCTTTAACTCATGTATCTTGAAGTTATTTTAAGTGGTGAACTTGATCTAGAATGTCTAAACAAGTCATTGGTGTATGTTGCATTCACACAAGTGCCATAAGATTCATCATCTTGATCTTCATATTGTGATTATTCTTCTTGATAGGCCCGCCTCTTATCTCTTTCCACCCTTTGGTGTGCATCCAGATATGTAGTTGAGATAAGGTGTGAGATTGATCAATTTTCATGGGAGGGGCTGCCAAAAAAAATAGTATCTCTATGTTTTTCAAATATGTCATTAAGGTGTTTATCTATTTCTTCCCTCTCTCATCGAGTCATTGTGTAACTCATATCCATATTTGAGAAACAAGATACTAAGGGTGTACTCAAATAACTAAGGTTACTCTTGGGATTAAACCAAACTTCTAAGTTGTTCCTAGGTGATTGATCAAATACGAGTTCTTTTTCTTTATGTTTTTGGTGAGTTGGAACTAAGGGTAATTGGTTAAAGATTGCTTGAGGTCAATTTTCTTGATCTACTTGATATCTTGTTGTAACCAACATGAAAGAAAAGGTACTACGTGATAGGATGACCCTAAGAAATGTTGGTACCAAACTAGGATAGTAAAAATATTCACTTGTCCAAAAGAGAGGAGATAAGATAGAACTTTGCAAGAGGTGTAAACTAACACTGCCACATAGGTGCTCACTGAATGGGTGAATACCCTCACACACATGGATCGGGAGGATGATTTACCCAAGTTATATTGATTGAATTCAAATTTGTATGGAAGTGAATGGAAATAGATTACTAAGACTCTCCAAGCATGTTATCAAAGGATCCAAAGGTTTATTTTCTCAAGAAGGACAATTTCTAGCTTACCAACTCCAAGCAAGGTCACTCATGAAATCAAAGATTAATAGTTCAAGAGGTCAAAAAACAAGAATCCAAATGCAAATAAAATGGGATAAGTGACCTGATCCAACCCAGATCAATCGAGGAAGACTGAAACTGATAGGATAGCAAATTGAGCAAGTTAAAAAGTTGGTTTTCGACTTGAGAAATCAATTTTTGTTCATTTTAATTGACCAACTAGATACATTAATAGATTTTTTGCTTTAACTAGGAAAGCAAGAAATCAATCAGGGAGTTCAAGTAAATAATAGTCTTCAAACAATGAGCAAGGGACAAAGCAATCTTGCATATGAAAAAGAATAGTGATGTAGTATTCTACTCCTTAAGGGCTCTACATGTGTATGTTCTCAAAACATTTTTCAGTTACGCACATAGTCCTAGAAAAGAAAAAAATGGTTGCACTATAGTTTGTAGTAATGGTCAACTCTACAACTCTTGCAATCTCAAGTGGGCAAAATCCAATCCCAACGCACTAAGGTTTTGACACAGTCCAAGAATTTAATCAATCAGTAGTTGTTGAGGAGATCTTATAGCTCAACAACAGACCACACCCATGGAGATTTCTTCCAGAGGGACATTTATATAGTGGTTGTTCCTCCATGACCATAATTACTAATACCACTTGAGGTTTTGTCCACGTGGTTTACCCAATAAAGGGATTGTCCACTATGGTTAACCCTCTCTAACAAGGAAGACTCACAACATGTACCACATGGGGACTTGGTTCAAATTCAAGGGTTCCAAGTCTTTGATAGTCCCAAAGGGAACATAGCATAATCCTCTAGCTTCGTGACCTCACCAAAACACAACAAAAAAATTAATTAACCCACTAAATTATCGATACAGCCTCAACAAAGTTTGTCTACTGACAACGAATTTTGTTTCTCTCAAGAGAGAACATACTGTCAGTTACCAAAGACTTGACAATGTTTGAACCTAGAGTTGATCAACACCTTCCCTACCTACAAGTGGTTCCATCATCAAGAACAGCTTGAAGGCCACTCTCTCAAGATCCACAAATAGTGTTCATAGGGCCTAATTACTATGTGTAACAAATATGTGAGAAAATAAATCAATGTTCCTTCTTTTAGAGTAGAAATTGAAATGTGATCTATGAAGTTAGGAAATCACTCAAGTAAGACATGCAAGAGGTTCATTTTAATGAAAGGAAACCAAATTTTATAGAGCTTTAAACATAATACCTAGTAATAATATGCAACACGCTTAGTAGATTTTACCCCATTTTAATTTTTGTTGAGCTTTTCCGTACAAGCAAGCCACAGACTCTCCAACAAGCAAACAAGCAAACGAGATATGCAATGTATACTCAACTTATGAAAACCCTAGGGTTGGATCTAAAAATCAATTCTTAGGAGAAAAAATACTAGCAAATAATCTAAATGGCAACTCATATCATGCATTGAACCATGTGAAAAATAAGTGCAAGCTAATCATTAAATGCCCCTTTTTGAATTTTGATTTTTGATCTAGTCAACAAGACTAGACCTATATGACATGAATTCAGATCAAAAAATTTAAATGCAAAAAAGAGACCCCTATTGAAAAATAGAGATATTTCCAAAAAAAAAATTTAAAAAGGATATTTTCATTTGTGCCCTAGGGAGCCATTTTCCCAAAATAGATTAGTTCTCATAAATCAACCAAATGAACTGTAATATTGTATCCAAATTTAAAATACAAAGAATAGACCTCTTGTAGAATTAAAGAACTTTGTGAAAATGTAAAAATTTCCAAAAAAATGTTGACTTGCATCGAAAATTAATTCTTTATGAAAAATAAAGAAAAAATTATAAAAAATAAAGAAAAAATTATAAAAAATTCAAAATACATTAGAAAATTCTAATTTTTTTACTGCCACTTCTCTAAATGTCTCCAACCTACAAAAATAAATAAATAAACCAAACCTCCAAGCTGTAGATATGATCAAATCTTTGAAAATATAGGGTTTTCATCTCCAAACAAATTTGCACAAGGGGATTAGCTCCAAAAATAACCAAAAGTGACATGTAAAGGTGGGTTTCCCCACGGTGAGCACAAAAAATGTGTGCTAAAATGTTGAGACACTTTTATGAATCATTATATCCAAGATTTCTCAAGGATGAGGTCTCAAATGGTGACTCATAGCTCTCTATTCATGGAGTGCAAGGGTTTATAATGGAGGCCCTCAATTTAGACAGTTTGTGACCATGCAAGTACACCATAAAATAAGAGATTCAAAGAGGAAATACAAGAGTGCTAGTCTCCATGATCATCAAATATGCATGCAAATGAAAATGGAAGATATTCTATATGATAACAATGCATGAAAGCAAACTAATCCATGAAAGGAAATGCAAATGCAAGATTATTTTATGAAAGGAGATATAAATCTAATCTAACATGCAAGTGCAAGAGTAATATAAATAGATTTCCATGGATGCATGAGAGAAGAAGACAAGAAAAAAGAAGTTGTAATGTCCAAGCTCAAGTGCTCAAGTTCTCCTCCAAAATCACTCTCTAAACCTGCAACATAACAATAAAATCTTGATCTTTGAAAATGAGAACGAGAGGGTTCCTTATAAAGGAAAGTGTAGAGAGGAATGCATCCGTAAGAGTAATGTGGGATAAATCCCTAAAAAGGAAAGTGAGAGGAAAAAACCCACCACTTAGAAATATGTGCAAAAAAGGAATATTTATTTATTTATATTTAATTTATTTCCTTTTTCATCAAAAAGAGAGCTTTAGGTGGGGATTTATTTATTTAATTCAAAGAGGGATTTTCTTTTAGTTAAATAGGACAAGATTATTTAATTAAAAGAGATTTTATTTTAATTAAATTAAATTATTTTATTTATTTAAAAGGTATATTTTCTTTTAATTAAATAAGATTATTAATGAAATGATCAAACCTTAGAAAATATTAAAATAATTGAATTAATTATGATTTGATCAAGAAAATTGATTTGAATTGAAAATATTGTAAGACATTGATTCAATAAATCGATAAACTGATTCCATCATTTGATAAATTGAAGAATGGGGGCCCATAGTCTAGGCGACCATTTTAGGGTGCATACAATTTCATCTCAAAATCACTAAAAAACACTTTTTTGGATTCATTTGTAAATCTAAGCATGAATGACATTGCATAAGGGCAATATAATTACTTGGTAAGAAAAATTGCAAGTTGGATACCGAAAGCTTTGTGATTCATCTATTGAAGCAAAAAGTTGATCAAGCATTCTCAACCAAGCACTACAAACATTCGAAACATCATGGAATTGTATATAGATTATGAGGATGACTAGAGAACTTTAGCCCTTAGGGGCTTGGTATGATTTCTAAGTTATTTAAAGATGTATGCTTTGTCTCTTCATATTTACACATTTTATATGCAGTCAAATACATATTGTTTTCTTTACATGCTAGGGTTTCACTCGTTAGGGTTAGATCTTGATATTTTACATTACATTACATAGGTCCTAGCATTCTAAATCTACATTTTTAAATTTAAAACCACATCTCACCCTACAAATTTTCTAAAAATAATTCATTGAGATAGAATTTATGAAAACATGGGGTTAGCTACGGAAAACCCCCATACAACCACACACATAATCACTTTCTCAAATCTGCAAGATTCATAACATAATTTTGAACACAAATCTGAGGACGAATTTTAGAAAAATTTCTAGATCCATATTTTATTCCAAATTTGGCATTTCGGGGTTGAAGTCGAGGTCATCCGTAACCCTATAATTATTGACATAGTTTAGTTGTAGATCTAGGAGTTCAGAGTGTAGATCTACAATTTTTGGGACCATTTTTAGGCCCAGGTAGAGGATAAGGTTGTCCTCTACTAGGGTTAAGGGTAATGTCATCCCTATCTAGTCCAAAATTAGAGTTAAACTTAGTCAAGTTTGACATTTTTCAAGGGCTCATAAGAGAAATTAGGCCATTCGAGGCTTTCAACCAATAGTAAATTGGTTATTCGGTCTCTTTTCTCTATTGGCCTTCACAATGAACACATTCCTATCCTCATTATTTACATTTCATTTTCTATATTTGATTTAAATACATTATTATCTTGCACATTACATCCATATCACATTTAGGGATCAACACACAAAGATTTCAAAACTTATAAGGTTGAGGTCCTGTGCTTTTTCTCTTCCTACTTGGGTACACTAGATCCACTTTGTGAGAGATGATTTTGGCCCTTGATTCCCTAATGTAAGTAGTATAGTGCATCCCCATTTTACCCCATTACATTTAGTATTGTGAGTATTAAGATAAGTTATGGGAGAAATTTATTTATTTCCTACAATTATTTTGCATCTTGTATTGGGATGTTCAATTCTTTTCCGTTGTAAATTATCAACTCTTTAATTATATTAATGGTATATCACTTCCATTTTTATTTCCATTTTTATTTGGAAATTGTAGAATTTTTAGTCCATGTTGGTGACACAACATTATATTACATCACTTTTTAATCTAGGACACCATACCCTTAATTTTGTGATCTCTAGAATTTTATTTATTTATGTTGTATACATGATTTAGTTTGATTAATGAAGTTTTTTTTTGTGTAATCAAAAGGGCTTTATTTGAATGAATACATATCTTAAAATTTTAATTCACCTTCAAAAAAATTAGTGAAGGATGAGATGCATGATAAATATTAGCAATGAAGATAAATTATTTTTTTGTTGGATAAGAAATTTGCACTTATTTAGGAATACCCACTTCATTGGACAAGAACTCATTATAATTCAATCATTTTTGACAAAAAATATTGATTTTACTATCAACCCTGTATGCAAATTACTATGCTATTGATCAACAAATTATGCTTAAAGAATGATGGTAGAGTCCTTAATTAATTATACATGATGTCATTGAGCTAATAAAATTACCTACACCATGAGATAAGTCAACACTTTGGGAGATAATTTGAGATTACCAATTATTTAGTTACATGAATTTGTTAGAATTGCTTTAGAATAACTGAGGTGGGGGGGAGGGTGGTGGGTGGGTGAATAAGTTATTCAAGGTCCAGATGTCCCTTTCAAATCTTTTCACTAAGTGTGATAAATCCATTCAATCATTCAATCATTCAAACTTTAACTTGTCTAATTAGCAAGTTACTGTAAATCATCATGCAAGTATAACACATAGGAAATCAACACATGACACAGTGATTTACATGGAAACCCAATTTGGGAAAAACCACCAGTAGCATGCTACTCAATTTTCACCCTTTTGAAGTGATGCCCTGTGAAAGACCTGACCTATTAAAGGCTTTTAACACACACTATTAAATGTGACCTCATTAGAGGATTTAACCACCCTATTAGAAGTGGGCTTGTTAAAAGGACTTTAGAACATTCACTTGGAATGCCACCTTGTTAAAGGATTTACAAATGGCTGTTAGGCCAACCTAAGTCCATAGGATTTTCAGATCTAATACAATTGCTAGAGAGTATTAGAAAAACTAGACCTGATTACAACATACAACTTATCTTGCAGATTTCAGATCACTTCTCAGCTCATACCCTTGCCTGGCCTTCTATCTCTACAACTCTTAACTGCTTGCCTTATCTTTCAAGCTTTGTCTTCTTGAGTCTCCATACTCAATGTACCAGTTTAGTCATCTCTTCATGACCACTCTTAGAAGTAGAGCCTCTGTGCTCTTCCTTCTCCTAGATGTCTCCTTCTTGACACCCTTTCAATCACTTCATAGATTTTGGCACTTCTGTAGCAACAATATCAAAAGCTCTCTTCTTCTTGGTTTAGGACTTTTTTAATAGAAGCCTTGGAGTTCCTTTTCCCGCTCAATTCATCTTTTCCTCAATTTCAATTCACATGGATTAGGTAGGATTCATTGCATCTAACCCATATTCTGTTTCCTCTAGAACTTCTTGAATAATCCATTAGAATTCACCCAAAAATGGTTTACATAGGATTCTGTGCCAAAAAATCATCATCCTTATCCTCCAACTTGTTCACAAAATTCAATGTAACCATTAAGTCAGCTTGGATTTGGCAAATCTTCGTCATTTGAAATAATGCAACATCTCAACACTATTGAAATACTATACTCAGCACATACTATGTTACTCGGCATCAACTATGTTTTTCTTGATGCTCGACACTTGAAGATCACTTGGTACTAACTAAAAATGTCTATTACTTGGCTTCTATTAAGAGTTTTCTCGACTTCAACTGACTTTGGCACTTCTGTAGCAACAATATCAGAAGCTCTCTTCTTCTTGGTTTAGGACTTTTTTAATAGAAGCCTTGGAGTTCCTTTTCCCGCTCAATTCATCTTTTCCTCAATTTCAATTCACATGGATTAGGTAGGATTCATTGCATCTAACCCATATTCTGTTTCCTCTAGAACTTCTTGAATAATCCATTAGAATTCACCCAAAAATGGTTTACATAGGATTCTGTGCCAAAAAATCATCATCCTTATCCTCCAACTTGTTCACAAAATTCAATGTAACCATTAAGTCAGCTTGGATTTGGCAAATCTTCGTCATTTGAAATAATGCAACATCTCAACACTATTGAAATACTATACTCAGCACATACTATGTTACTCGGCATCAACTATGTTTTTCTTGATGCTTGACACTTGAAGATCACTTGGTACTAACTAAAAATGTCTATTACTTGGCTTCTATTAAGAGTTTTCTCGACTTCAACTGACTTGCTTGACACCTTCTGATGATCTTAGTTAAAGCTTTGCAGTCAACCTTGTTACAACTTCTTCCTCCAATTTATCTAAGTGTGACAAACCTCTATATCTTTGAGTATGTCATCAATACATTATTTAACCATTGTCTTAAGTGATCCTTACACTTCATTACAACATCATAACTCAACCTTTCCCTTAGGTACTCTTGTTACATCTTGTTGATCAAATCCTCTTCATCAATCAACTAAGTGATAGTGCATGAATCTTATAAGAAAATATCATCCCTACAGATAGTAGGTTTGACATCAATGGAAAAACAATGATTGAAAACAATATTTCACAACAATCTCCCTCTTTGATCTTCAACAACAATGAGCTTTTCAATTAGATTTCCAACATAATCCATTCACATGTAAAATTAGCATCTCCTTTTAAAGAAAAGGAAAATTATAAACTCTAGTGTCCCAAAAATGCACCCTCACATTTATGACACTTATGCATTATATCCCAGGAGAAAACAAGGAAGGACCATGATAAGATGAACACATTTTGACATTATGGACCTCTAGAAGACTTTCTCCATGATCCATTGACCTATCTCGAGCCCCCCTCCTTCCATGTAAGAACATCATGCAAATTTTAGTGTGATGCATTAGTGTCTACAAAAATTTGAATTTGAATATCACTTTTGATGCATATTAGTTCTCACAAGCTTAAGCAAAATGATAAAGTTGCCCTTCCACAACCATAAAAGGCCATTTTTTCTCATTTAAAGGGGCTTCTTTTCTCTTACTTTTTTACACTTTATTCTTGCATTTTATCTCTCTTCCTCCCTCTCCCTTTCATTTTCTTGTAGATTTCCATAGAAAAGTACTACCCGAATCTCTCTACGACTTGAGTGAATCTACACATGTTCTTGCTCATTCTTTTATCTAGTTCATAGTCTACAAATTTTTTATAATCACTACTTTCTATATTGGTATAAATATTTTTATTTACTTTATTACTTTTTAGGTAGTAAGTGTTAGGATTAACCTTAGATAGAAATAACAGTTATATTCAAATATAACCAATACCAAAAAAAAAAGTAGATTGCATAAAAAATAACACAAGACACCAAGATTTAACGTGGTTCACCCAATCCCTGGGTTACGTCCACCAACAAAAAATCCAATATTATAATTATCAAGTGATTACCTAACACTCAGATTATCAAAATTAACATGACACAACCTTTTATGCCACAACCACACATCATCAAGTCTAACAATAAGACATGTTGCTTCTTCTGTATCTAGGTAAAATAGATTACTCCTAGTTTGTTCACCTTTTCCTATTAGATTTCCATCAATATCATAGATCTTGGAAGTTTTATTTCCGAATTCAACTTTGCAACCTACATTGCCTAACTGAGATACACTCAACAAGTTGTAGTTCAATCCTTCAACATAGTATGAATTATCACATGGAATTTTCTCTATAAGTTTGATCGAGCCTTTTCCTTTGATTTGACACGGGGCATCATTAACAAATCTAATGCTATTTCCATTATATTGAGTAAAGGTAATGAACTTACTTTTATCTCCTGTCATGTGATGTGAGCATCCACTGTCTATGATCCACTTGTCATTCTTGTTCACACAGGTAACCAATGCTGTGGCTTCATCTTCATGTTTGTTTGATTCATCCTTCATGGCTACATAGACTACTTCATCATCATTTTCATCAGAATCTTCTTCAACAATGTAGCATCTCTTGTATTTCTCCTTGTAATCTTTGCTATCATCTTCTCTTTTGTTCCTGAACTTGCTTCCTTCTTTAAAGTTTTTCTTCTATGGGCATCTTGCAGCTATATGACCTACTTCATTACAATTGAAACATATGATAGGAAGCTTACCTTTGAATTTTCCTTTACCTCTATGGAATCTCTTGGCCAATAGTGCTTCTAAGTGTTCCACATCTTCCTCATCTGTGCTACTATCACTGGATGCATGTTTTCCTTTTCTTCTTCTTTTGCTTGATGTGTCCTCCTTAGTATCTTTTATTGTCATTTTAGCCTAAAAGCAGATTCAAGGTTCTCAAGTCTGTAATTGTCAAAATTGGATAGCTCAAATGGAGTCAGTCTTCCAACTATTCCTTCGAAAGTTAGTGTGTTTCCTTGTACACACCTCAACTCTTGAATGGCTGAAACTCTTATAGCATAGATAGGGAGTAGAGTTCTCAAGTATTTGCTGATGGATGTTTCTTCTTCTAGTTGACCACCTAGACTTCTTATTGCACTCACCACTTTTTTTTATTCTTGAACCATACTGAGCAACATTTTCACCTTCCTCCATCTTCATGTCATCAAAATTCCCTCTTAGGATTTCTCTCTTTGCTCTCTGGACATTCTGATCACCTCCATAGATTTTTGACAGGGTTTTCCACATCTTGAATGTAGTGTCACAGTCTTTGACATCATCATATTCGGCATAGCTAAGCGCAGAGGCAATCTCCAAAATTGCTTGATTGTGCTCCTTCTTTTTGTTCAAATCATCTGCAATAAGAGGTCCTACTAGAGTTACATGTTCTATTCCAATTGAAGTTTGTGCATAGTCACCTATTGATCCAAGGTGCAATTTCATCAAACTCTTCCATGCAACAAAGTTGTCCTTGTTAAGCTTGGGAACTTCTTTCTTGGACATCTTGATCTTCCTACTTCTAGTACCTTGAAACTAAATCAGCAGAAGGCTCTGATACTCAATCATTCAGTCATTCAAACTTTAACTTGTCTAATTAGCAAGTTATTGTAAATCATCATGCAAGTATAACACATAGGAAATCAACACATGACACAGTGATTTACATGGAAACCCAATTTGGGAAAAACCACCAGTAACATGCTACTCAATTTTCACCCTTTTGAAGTGATGCCCTATGAAAGGCCTGCCCTATTAAAGGCTTTCAACACACACTGTTAAATGTGACCTCGTTAGAGAATTTAACCACCCTGTTAGAAGTGGGCCTAGTAAAAGGACTTTAAAACATTCACTTGGAATGCCACCCTATTAAAGAATTTACAAATGGTTGTTAGGCAAACCTAAGTCCATAGGATTTTCAAATCTAATACAATTGCTAGAGAGTATTAGAAAAACTAGACTTGATTACAACATACAACTTATCTTGTAGATTTTAGATCACTTCTCAGCTCATACCCTTGCCTGGCCTTCTATCTCTGTAACTCTTAACTACTTGCCTTATCTTTCAAGCTTTGTTTTCTTGAATCTCCATACTCAATGTACCAGTTTAGTCATCTCTTCATGACCACTCTTAGAAGTAGAGCCTCTGTGCTCTTCCTTCTCCTAGATGTCTCCTTCTTGACACCCTTTCAATCACTTCATAGATTTTGGCACTTCTGTAGCAACAATATCAGAAGCTCTCTTCTTCTTGGTTTAGGACTTTTTAAATAAAAGTCTTGGAGTTCCTTTTCTCGCTCAATTCATCTTTTCCTCAATTTCAATTCGCATGGATTAGGTAGGATTCATTGCATCTAACCCATATTCTGTTTCCTCTAGAACTTCTTGAATAATCCATTAGAATTCACCCAAAAATGTTTTACATAGGATTTTGTGCCAAAAAATCATCATCCTTATCCTCCAACTTGTTCAAAAAATTCAATGTAACCATTAAGTCAGCTTGGACTTGGCGAATCTTCGTTATTTGAAATAATGCAGCAACTCAACACTATTGAAATACTGTACTCAACACATACTGTGTTACTCGGCATCAACTATGCTTTTCTTGATGCTCGACACTTGAAGATCACTCGGTACTAACTAAAAATGTCTATTACTTGGCTTCTATTAAGAGTTTTCTTGACTTCAATTGACTTGCTTGACAACTTCTAATGATCTTAGCTAAAGCTTTGCAGTCAACCTTGTTACAACTTCTTCCTCCAATTTATCTAAGTGTGACTAACCTCTATATCTTTGAGTATGTCATCAATACATTATTTAACCATTGTCTTAACTGGTCCTTGCACTTCATTACAACATCATAACTCAACCTTTCCCTTAGGTACTCTTGTTACATCTTGTTGATCAAATCCTCTTCATCAATCAACTAAGTGATAGCGCATGAATCTTATAAGAAAATATCATCCCTATAGATAGTAGGTTTGACATCAATGGAAAAACAATGATTGAAAACAATATTTCACAACAATCTCCCTCTTTGATCTTCAACAAAAATGAGTTTTTCAATTAGATTTCCAACATAATTCATTCACATGTAAAATTAGCATCTCCTTTTAAAGAAAAGGAAAATTATAAACTCTAGTGTCCCAAAAATGCACCCTCACATTTATGAAACTTATGCATTATATCCCAGGAGAAAACAAGGAAGGACCATGATAAGATGAACACATTTTGACATTATGGACCTCTAGAAGACTTTCTCCACGATCCATTGACCTATCTCGAGCCCCCCCTCCTTCCATGTAAGAACATCATGCAAATTTTAGTGTGATGTATTAGTGTCAACAAAAATTTGAATTTGAATATCACTTTTGATGCATATTAGTTCTCACAAGCTCAAGCAAAATGATAAACTTGCCCTTCCACAACCATAAAAGGCCATTTTTTCTCATTTAAAGGGGCTTCTTTTCTCTTACTTTTTTACACTTTATTCTTGCATTTTATCTCTCTTCCTCCCTCTCCCTTTCATTTTCTTGTAGATTTCCATAGAAAAGTACTACCCAAATCTCTCTACGACTCGAGTGGATCTACACATGATCTTGCTCATTCTTTTATCTAGTTCATAGTCTACAATTTTTTTATAATCACTACTTTCTATATTGGTATAAATATTTTTATTTACTTTATTACTTTTTAGGTAGTAAGTGTTAGGATTAACCTTAGATAGAAATAACAGTTACCTTCAAATATAACCAATACCAAAAAAAAAAGTAGATTGCATAAAAAATAACACAAGACACCAAGATTTAACGTGGTTCACCCAATCCCTGGGTTACGTCCACCAACAAAAAATCCAATATTATAATTATCAAGTGATTACAACCTAATTACAATCCGTAATCCCTTACAACTCAATACTGCCACAAGAAGCTACAATATCACCATTACATCATGAAATCTCTAACCGTAAGCCTTTTTATACAAGCTTTTTACACTTACAAAATTAGGGCTAGAATAAGTTGTCCAATAGGAAAAATATCAATCAACACCTTTTATAATATAAGGGCATTTTTGGCTTTAGGGACATTGCCCCCAAAAACCCCCATGGGGGTGTTTCCCCTCAATCCCATTCTATACTGCGAAAGGGAGCGCACTTGGGGTGTTGCCCCAGGATCCCTCAGGGGCACTGCCCCTTGACCTAGTCTTGAGGGCATTGCCCCCAAACCCCCATAGAAATAATCTGGAGGAAAACCGTGCTAAATAAATCTCTAAGTTTGATTAGGCTCCACATCACAATAGTAAGGGATTCTCCCCCTCAAGCAATATTCAATCTTACTACCCATTTGATCTTTGTGCAATAAGTGCTTGCCTCCCTCAAGTGAGATGCATTCTTACTAGTCTAATCTTTGCACAATCAAGTCTTTCCTCCCTAAAATTAATCTTATTCATATTGTATGTCTTGGTGTAGTAGGGTTTCTCCTTCATTAAGTGGGCAGGTATTTCTATTACTTGTCTTCATTTATCAATTTATGATCTATCCATCTATTCAGTTGTCCATGGAGGTAGAGACACCAAAGTGAGCATTTGACTAACTAAAACCTCTTAGATATCATCCAAAACACTCTTGTCCTTTATTTATGTGCATGTGACAAACAAGTCCCAGAGTCATGATTAATGCATGCCTTGTCTTAAGACTTTCTATTCCTTATTGTACAAGACTCCAACATGATGCACAAACGTCCACTACATTGTGTTGTTTGAGGTCAAGGCTTCCAGCCTCTAAGGTTTTGTTCCTTATTGTATCTAAAGTTAGAATATTCACAAGTAATTTATATTTTACTCTGTCATAAAATAAAGGTATAAATTATAACATTAAGTCTAAATCAATTTACTTCCAATTATTATATATTAATTTAGAACATTGTATTTTTACAGTTAGTAGTGTAGTATTTTAATTTCAATTAGAGTCTTGCACATGTCCTATTTCTAAGGTTTTATGAGGGCCATTTCATTCTAACTTATCTACATCAATTTTTTTCGTAAACAATAAAAGTTTTAAGCATAAAAAATGCCATAACAATATATAAGCGTTTTATAAAAAAATTACAACATTATAATGTGATCTTAATTGTTTATCAAATTGAATAATCTATATCAATTTTAAAGAATTCTTCCATCAATTGTCAAAAAAGTTCACCAATTCTATCCATTTTAGTGCTACTACTTCTTTTGAGGGTAAAAAAAATCAAGCAAGTCAAAACAAGTTTCTTCAATATAATTTAAATATTGTGTTTAGCTAGACTGTTACTCATCTATTTTTATAAGAATACTTGGACCTATTAAATAGTTCTTCTAGGTTGTTTGAGATAAAAACCATAAATTCCTTTGAAGAATTATCTATATTTTCCAAACTAGAATGCACACGAAAATAGAGAGGTAAATATGAAATCTTTATTAATGAAACAAATACCGTAAATTTGGTTGATGGGTTGAAGCTAACAAAACATAACTTAAGAAATGAAGACCCAACCTACCAAAACTACAACTATTTCTCTAAAAACTTATTTATAACTTCTAAAGATTAAAAAAAAGAGGCCATATGTGTAAGGATAAAGAAAAATAGGAATTATTAGAAAAGGGAACATTGATTTCTCTATCCAAGTGTTTAGAGAAGGGAGAAGCAACCATAATGAACTAATTCTACCTTCGAGACTTGTTTCATCAAAATGTTCAAACTCCTTTTGTAACTCCTTTCCAACTTTAACGTAGACATGTTTACCTTACATTTATTAAATGATTTGATTGGACTTATGAATCAATAAGACTATGGATGAGAGACATAATCCCCACCATGAACACTTGACAATAACATCATAGTAGGGGTTTAAACTATACGAGAAATGACACTATGAATTAAATAACACATTATGTCATTACGAATATATTTACAATCTTTATATCTCATTAGCCTAGCTTAGTTTTTCTTACGCATAATTTATACATAAGAATTATCTATCAGCTGCCTTTTATTGACTATCACCCTATTGATCCATCTCTTGGTCATTGTTTCTAGAAAAGTTAAAAGCTATTTTTCTCCAAAGCATAAACGAAAGAACACTGATTTTAATTTCTTTAAAATTCACGAAGAAATTGAGGAGTCTATTCACTTTACATTGGGTCAAAATATAATGTCTTTTATAAGGGGAGGGTAATTCTCTTTGAGAAAAAATGAAGGTTCTTTCACAGAATGTTAGTAATGTAATGTATCCTAAACATAATTCTTGATCAAACATGTGTTGGAAGAATGCAATGCTATTATTTTTATGTTGTAGAAATGAACAAACTTCTAATATTTCAAAAATTCTTTTTGGTAAAGTGCTTGTATTGAAGTTAATACATTCATGGGCAATCTTAATGTAATTTGGTATCCAAGGAAAGTAGGTTAAAGCGATTTCCTCAAGTTTTAATTGGATGAATGCTAAGATATATAGCATATGTTAGAATTTGAAAATTTAGTTTATTGAATGTTTATAATCCATCTAATCTAGTGGATACAAAATATTATGGGATATAAATTTAATATTACTCAATCTTCAAAAAAATGACATCAATGTATATTTATATACTATTTACAAAATTTGGAAGAAAAAATGGTATGAATTGTGTGTCTAAATTGTAGTTGGATTTGATGGAGTTCATAAATAAGAATAAGTTAGTTAAAAAAAGAGGATTTTTATCTAGTCTAAAGATGTTTAATTTTTATCATATTATAAAATTATTTAACAAATTCCTATTTTGAACTATATAGAATAGAATAAATGTTGGATTCTCCTAAAAATTTCCTCTTTATTCTAATATTTTAAAAATATTTTCATTTTTAAAGATAACACCTCATAAAATATCAATTCAAATATGAGTCATGTGATTTTAATATTAATTTTTAAAAATCTACTATACAATTCGTAGAAATTGTCCATTAATTTGGTAGAACAAATACATGTTCAAATTATTCTTAACACTTCATATTAAACCCAAATAACATTTTAGACTAAAACCTACTTTATGAGCATCTTTGAAGAGAAAATTAAATTAGCTAAATAGATGTAAAATTTGAATGAATGGGTGATGAAGAATGCAATGAATAAGACTAGTTTCTTGTCTAATGATACACTTTTGATTTTTCTATAGTATATTGTTACTTGAGGCTAATAAATCATTTTGGAAATAAATGTCAAAAACGATATAACATACAAAAATCAATTAAAAAGACAAAAATATTTTATGCTTCTACTAGGATGAGGTCTTTTAATCAAATATCAAGACGAGTGAGGATTGAATACTCAAAACTGTTTCAAATAATATATATTGAGGTGGTTATTTTCTTTAAAATTTATTGAAGGTTTGTTAGGTTTTATAGGTGCTGAGAAGTACAGTTGGGGGTGGGGGGAATCAACACAATCATATGTCTACAAACTTTAACTATCTATCTATAAAAATGAATTACAATCTTTCAAATGAATAAACATATAGTAGGAATTATAAAATAAACAATAATAAGATCAAATCACCATACAAACATAGCACATGACACAATGATTTTGGTCATATGGAAACCCTTGTTAAGAGGTAAAAACTACTATTGGAATGGTACCTACAAAGATTCACTACTATAGTAAATGAGTTGCCCTATTAGGAGAATACAAGTACCCTTTCTAAGGGTTCTTTTTATTAGAAGTGACTTTGTACCTTGTTTGTAGTGAAAAAAGATATTCTAAATATATACCTCATTAAAGAATTTAAAAACTCTTTTGAGAGTCTTCCCTATTAAGGGACTTACAACAAGAACTTGTTAGGAATTACCTAATATAGGAATTTACAAATTGTTATAATAAGGAAACAATTAAATCTTTGATTTGGTTATATCATTCCTTGTCTATTGGATCCCTTCTATTCTCTAATATATTTCTTTTACATCATGCACTTCTCTTCTTTATATCTTATCACAACTACAAGATCACTTTCTTCTCTATATCTTATTGCAACTGCTTAATCACTCTCTTTTGCTAGCTTTAATTTCTTTCTAATCCACTTTCTTGCACCATTTGATCTCTTTAACATATTTCTCTCTATTTTATTCTTGTCAACTCTACGTGCTCTATTATAGATCATATCATTTAATAATCTTACTCTTTTACCTATTAATCATGACCCTTCATTTGAACTTTTGGTTTCCCCCTCTGTCTTCTCATGCATTTTACATATCTCAATGTTTTAATTCATCTGGGCTGACCTTAATCTCTATTTTACCTATTTTACATCAAGACTAATCAAAATGTATTACCTTTCCAAATGTAATTCTTGCATCTTTACTTATAATTAACTTTGTGGATTCACACTCTTGAATGTGATTATCTTACTAGATTTGACATCTTCCTTGACTAGTTTTAAAATATTCTATCCTTTATCTTATAGACATTGATCACCACTTAGTGATTGATGATTGTGATAGGTGTCCTTCCTTTACCTATCAACTTTTTTTTCCTTTTCCGAGGGACCTATTCAGATGTTCCAACTTAGTTCTCACTAATGAATGCTAAAGATATTATGATTGTCATAAATGACAACCATCTCATAATCATATAACTTTATAATTAGGTAATATTGATTATCTTGTAATGATCTTCCAATAAAATAATCTCAACAACCTCCCCCTTCAACATTGATCGAAATATCCTTACCTTGGAATATCCTTTAAATCATTGAGCTTGAACTCCTCTACTTTCTCTTCTTGAACTCTTAATTTCTCCCATTGCTCTTTTTAAACTTCTTCTAATCAACTTGTGATCTTAGAACCTCTCCTAATTGATCTCAAGACTTCTCCCCAAATTGAGTTACATACTTCTCCCCTTTTGGCAATAATATCAAAGGTCCAATCTTTAACATCATATAACTATTAAGTTACACTCTATCAAAGATAATATTGTAATTCATCTTTTCTGACTCTAGATATGTCTCCTAAGTCTTCTTTATGAAACTTAATTTTGTGACCTATTCATGCATCTCAGTTCCTAACTCATCCAATTTGTTAATTGATTCTGCACTTAGTAGTTCCAATGCTTCCTACATGTCTTTAAGTTACTTTGCATCACCTTTAGGATAGGGGATATGTGTGCTTGTACTTCTAATATATGCATCATTCTACTATCCCTCACCTCCTATAGTTGTCTTGTCCTATTTAAGATCTTCTTCACCTCTTCATTGGATGCAATAATTGAGCTTGATATTGGATCAAGTTGGCTGCTTAGATTCTTCAATTCCTTATGGGCTTCATCTTTTTTTTGTTCCAAATCTTCTATAGAATCTAAATAGTTAGATATCTTGGTAAAAGTATTCCCTATCTTCGTTAGTGCTTCTTTGACCTTGACTAGATCTATCAACTTACCTTTATGTTTAGTAATCTTCTCTGTCCTTTTTTTTCCCGTTATTTTCTTCTTCAATTTCTCTTCAACCAAGCCCATTCTCATAGACTGCAACTATTTCTCTTGATCATACATAGTTTTGATTAATATCTCCAATTAATCAATTATTGGATCATCCCTGTTGCATTCAAATATGGGTAATGGTTAAACTAAGATGTTTCTATCCCATCTCAACACTTTTTTCTTCTTCTTGTCATCTCTGGTGGATTTTCTTTTCACCTTTTATGAATATTCCATCAATGCTTTGGGTTTCCAATTGTTAACATCCATAGGTGTAGGAATGAGTTTTGCTTCACCTAGATCTTCAAATTCTTCTTCTATTAGGAGTTTTAATAGTTTTCTTGTCTTCACAACACTTGACTCAAGACTGAGCTTGTTTCTTACTTAATAGGATTCCTCACTTTTTTCTTGTTACTCTTTTTGCCAATTTTCTCCAATCATTTCATCTTTCCTGCCTTGTGCAATTGTCTCTAGATATCTTCTAGATGATTATGGCTAACCAATTATGTCAACATCTCTGACCTCACTGGTGTGTGACTTCTTTTGTTACGTTTCTAGTTCCTATATCTATTGAGGAATATATTGTACCACTCTACTAATTATCTCTTAAATTGTAAATGTATCGTAAACATGAATAGGCGATGAGTGCCCTTGTGACTTCTCAGCAGGATTTAGAATCTTTCTTCACATATCTATTGTCTCATAATGTAATCTCTCAGTGTCTTGCACTAGAATTTTAGTTTCTCTTTCCTTTACTCCAATTTTTTTCTTGTGATATTCATACAATTTCTTAACATCTTTAGAACTTAGCTCTAGTTGAGTTTCCATTAAATGTTTTTCAATTATGTCTTTTTCCATTGTAGGGATGATGACCACTTTGCATCGATAAGTTATTGTGACTCATCAGGAATCACATAATATTACTCAAGGGGTATTCTCTTGAATCTGTGTAGATGTAAAACAATTGCATCCTCAATTTTCTTTTTATATTCTTCATTTTCTAGATTATATTTTCTTTTCACTAATGCTAGTCCACATAAATCTATTTGTATCTCTAACTATTGTTGTTTATTAGGGTCAAACACTTAGTCATATACTAGGCAAAGTCAGAAGGTCATCATTGTGACTGAGCTACTTTAAATAGGTTGAGTCATATAAAGACTTGTAAACAAACATATATATGTTGAGCTCTATAGGAGATGAGAAAGTCTTTGGTCACTGCGTATTTTTAGTATAAATTGAGCCTAAAGATTGTTGAGAAGTCCAAGCACATTGATTCTAAGTTACATAGAAGGTGTTGAGCATAGTAGAGATCGACAAATAATAACATGTATAATGAATGCCAAGTATCAGAGATAGTAAGTGTCCAGAAATGCACAATTGACATTCAAGTCAGGAATGATGCAAACTTTTATGTAAACCATCTCAGGCTAACATTGACATGACATTTTATACTTATAGAGATTGTTATAGAGGCTATTACATATTTTATGACATGGATCACATTTCCCTATCAGATGTGATCAACTAATTAGATGAAGATACAAAATAAGGAAGCATCTAGAAAAATCTTTGAGAAATTTTTAAATAGATTAGATCTAAACCTAGTTTAATATATAGAGATGAAGTGAGCAAGCTATTCATGCAATCATAGAAGCAGATCAAGTGTGAAAGTGTAAACTTTGTCAAAAAAGGCAAAAGAATTAAGTGTTGTTATTGTAGAATAGAGGAAGCAACCTTATCAAGAAGTAAAGGACAATAAAGCTATATTAGATCATATTGAAGAGAGGAGATCCAAAACCATCTTTTTAGAGTAGACTAAGGATCAAGTATCAAATTAGTTTTGACAGATTGAGTTAGGGATAATCTCTTAATAGAGTGATATTAACAGATCTTCGTAAATCTCTTAACTGAGTCCTTACTTTGTTGTAAGTGTAAAATCCTCTCATAGGGTAAGACCTAATAGTCTTAACAACCTTTAGTAGGGAAGACCCCTTAGAGGGTAGATCATCAGAACTGACCAACATTGTAACCCTAATGTAACTTTATTACTATAGTAGTGAATATTTATGGGTGTCATCCCCACCCTAGTGTTATCTTCACCTTAGAAGATTTCTAGGTAACCAAATCTTTGTGTTATGCACTTAAATTCCATGCATGTGATTGATAGATTAGATCTACATGTTATTAAAATTTTATTTTACAAGTTATGTTATCATGCATTAGATATGTGATGGTAAAAATGGTGAATGCACTAAAGTATTGTGAAAAGGTTTAAAGTGTTACAGATCCTGATTCACCCCCTCTCTCAGTATCTTAGTTTCTCAATTAAGACTTTCAATAATTAGTATTAGAGCAAAGGTTCTCTTGAAAAAGTCTAACAATTTGGTAGTTTAGATCATGGAAATGGAGGCTTACAAATTTGGAGAATTTATTGACAATTAGGTGATTGACATCCAACTCATACTACAACAACTTGAGGTAGCAACAAAGGAACTAAGGATATCCCTAAAAAGGAGAAAGGAGTTGGTCATCCAGATAAATGAGTTGAATTATGAAGAAGTTGATGCTCAAGGACTATTTGGAACTACAAATTCAAGGGAGAGTGATATAACCATTATAGATCTACTCAAAATAATAGTTTCCCTAATGAAGATGTTAGGGGACTAAAAAGGGAACATGAGAGCTAGTTAGCGAGACTATGTAAAGTGACTGAACAAAAGAAGGAAGCTAAGGAAGACGAGGTTGTCACTAAGGAAGAAAAAAGGAAAGTGGTAATTAGATTTGAAGAAAGGTCATCTAATGAAAAAAACTTACAAACACTCAACTAGACATGATGAATCAACTAATGCTTACAAATTAGGAATTAAATAGAAAGGATGATGAAATAGAAAATATGAGACCACAGAAGGATTCATTGAGGAGTGAATAAAAGATTGAGAAAGAACTCGTGGAAAAATTGAACAAGCCTGATGAAGCAATAAAATACTTTGAAGAGCTAATGAGAAAATTTGGCAGTACTTCTAGATTAGGTCATTCATTTATAGAGAAAGGAGAATCATCCAAGAGTGGAGAGCTGAGAAATGCAAAGTCAAAAGGAAAGCCAACATGTTATCACTATGAAAAAATTGGTCACACTACAAACATCTAAAATAATAATAATGGTATGCAAAACCCTAAACCTAAGTTTGATGGTTATTGTTTTTACTACAAGAAGCAAGGGCATCAAATACTTGAGTGTAAATTAAGAATGAAGATTGCATCTACTACACCTAGATTTGAAGGCTATTTTTATAATTTTCAAAAGTATGGAAATAGAGCATATGAATGTAGATCATAGTCAAGGCCCTATTGGACTAACAAAAGGCAAAATTATACACGTAACAATGTATGTTAAAAATGTCACAAGTTTGGATATTCAAGCAAATATTGTAGAAACCAAGCACCAACATCAAATCATAATCATAAGGGTAAAGTAAAAGTGGACATTGAATAAACAAGGAAGGAGATGAAACAAACCTGGAAGAAAAAGGTAGAAGATGGAAACAATGGAACAAATGGAGTTGAGATCACCTAATCCAATGGAGGAGGTGATCATATCATCTCAAACTAATCAAGAAAGGTATATAAGGAACTGCACATTCAATGATATATCTTACATTAGTTCCTAACATAAAATGAGCTAAATTTCATATTTGCATAAGTAAAGATGCATAAGATCTATGAAAATACTAGTGCAAAAGAATCATTTACACAGTTAGCGTCAAAAATCAATAAAATTGTCTACATTGACTGAGCATTGGAATATGGATTGAGTATTTTAGTTGCCAAACTAGTGTATAGGCCAAGTTAGATGGAATAAAATGAGCTATATAGTGAAGACCTAGTTCAAAAGGCATAGATATCAACCAAGACATCTAGCTTCCACCTAATAGAGTACACAACATTAATGGAGACCCTAATTTGAGAAAAAGGAAGTATATATTGAAACTTGAAGACATTGTTTCACACCTTTCATATAGATTATGAGAGCACAAATAATTTGAGTGATTTGCAAAATAGATCATAATGTGATTAAGAGAAAATTTGGAACAAAAGTTTGATTGAGTGAAGATTTAAGTTGTGCCAAGTTATTCAGAGGAAGAATTTTTGAACCCTAGTAGAGAAATAAGGAAGCTTCATCATCTGAAGGAAAGGTCCAAGGAGTAGAGATAAGTAACATTCAATTAGTGAGAAGTGACACTTGTCCTCTACTTAAATTTTGTACTATTCCTAAGATTGCAATGAAAGGTAATTCAATGGACGTGTTATCCTCGATACCACCTAAGGTAATCATGATCTACGATGTATGAAGTTGTTACATGTGTAATATTGGAGAGGTTGGTGATTATGAAGTTCAAGAGGCATATAAAAAACTATGTGATGAAGGAGTTTTCAAGGAAGAATTCAAAATTGTTGATCGAAAAGGGTTAACTCATGCCCTAGAGTTTCCAAGGAGCTTTAAGATTGAATAGATCAAGGTTGTACTGAGTAGGATCCATGATATAAAGTTATGGCTACGTAATGGACCAGTTGAAATATCAAAGAAGATGATTCACAGGGTTACAGGCTATCTCACCCTAGACAAGAAGAATACTATGCGATGTTTAAGTTCTAAGGAAGTTGGGGCAAATGCAAAGGCTGAGTGGAATGGATGAAGGTTGTCCATCATTACTATCATTGTTCCAAATTGAATTTGTAGTGAGTAATTTCTCACAAATTTTATCAATCAAGAAGACTAAATATTGTGCCATGTATGGCAGCTGACTACACGCAAAAGATTGTCATGAAAGATCATGAATACAAGCTTAACAAGTTATAGAAACTTCAATTGGAAGAAAATTTGATATCCATCAAAAAGGAAAAGAATTCCATGTGTAAGTTTGGATTGATTATTATGTGTATTTTCTTTTATGTTCATAAGCATTTTCCTGGTATTGGAGATATTATTTGGGAATAAGGTAAACTAGTGACAAGACAAATTAGTGAATACATAACTTAGTTAGGAGAAAATTTTGAAAATGTCATGCACACATATTATGAGGAATTCAAGCAGAAAATGAAAATGAGGATGAGAATACCAGAATAATTGGTACTGAAATACTATAATGATGTATGCTTTTTAGTGGACACACATGTCATGCCCAAAAATTGAGGTAAAAAAACACCAACAATTTTTTAAAAAAAGTAATAACAACCATGTTAAACACATACTAACATAGAATTCATTGCAAAAAGATGTCAACAAGACAAGGGGAGTTTTAGTCACAAGGTCTGGGCAATAATTGAGTTTTTATTACATTATATGAGGATGCAGAGTTAGTATTCAAACATCCTACATGGGTTTGAAAGCTTAAGTTGTAGTGAATTAGGAACACTTACTTTGAGTTAATTAAGTCAATTGATTTAACCATAGTTTCATGTTTAATAAGATATGACATCATGGTTGAGAAAAATTTGATCAATAACAAAAGCTACATTAGGTTAGAATTTGATACTATCCCCTATTTCACTTTACTAGGTCAATCCACTAGAAGAAATTAATTCTATATTTAAAGGTTAATCTATCATTATATACTAATACTTAATTCCAGTTATTATCATAACTTAAGATAACTAAGTAAAACATTAATTAATATCCATTAAATCAATTATGACCTCAAAATCAACTCCTAACATTAAACCCAAATCCATTATCAAGTCATGTATACAAGACCCTTTCTATAACACCTTTTATCCTGAACATTAGCAATTGGGAACTAATTAAAATCTCTTTGCAATTAATTGATATTATTTAAAGAATACATTGACAAGGGATTCCCTAATAAACCTTTATATATATATATATATATATATATATATATATATATATATATAGCAGATGTAAACCCAACCTTTATTCATATAATAAAAGCTCTAATAGACAATTATATTCTATCTCTAGCTTTACAAGCTCAATCTCCCACCTAAGGTTCAATTCTTCATTTAAACATCCTAATTTAAAAATAATCACAAATCTAAAATAATAATATCTAATAGCCCTACATACCATTTAAAAAACAATATTAAAACAATATACTTAAACATACTCAAAATACTAACTACCATTACCAAATAAAACTAACTACCAACTTATTAAAATAATAAATCTTAAAAGGAAGAATTCATCACCTAATACTAATCCCAACATTATTAATTCCTAACATAAACATTAATTACTACCTAAAATTACTTAACCTAAACTATCACCTAAACTCCTACTAACATAATCTAACTTACACTTACTAACATAACCACTAAAATTTATTAACATATCCTCTAAAACAAATATACTTTCAAATAAGAGTAGTAATCATAAATTAAAAGAATACTAACAATATTTACTAACAACTAAACTAGCTTACATTCCTATACTGCCCCTAAGTCTATACCCATCCTAGCCCACATACCCACTTGACAAGTGGATTGTTCGACTTGTCCCTTCCTATCCTCATGATCTGGATATGCTTCCCCATATCCAAGTCATGTTTCCCCATGCCTTAGTATGTTCTCCAAGCCAGATAAACCCCTAAAAGTTGTATAGTATGGTTGGAAGACTTTGGATGAAGGGGAGGTTAGTTTGACTCACTAACCAATGCAAGTGATACAATAAAGTTGCAAGTTTAATTTCCTTTTAATGCAAACTCAAGTTGCAGCTCAAGTCAACATACATGTAGGAGAAGTATGTAGGACCTTAGGGAGACAAGATGGAGGGTGCTAAAAAGATGGGTTGGGTCCCATCCAAATTTAAAGGGACTTCTATAACAAGTTGAAAATATGCATTTAAAATGCAAGCCATAAATTCTCATGTTAGTGTGGATCCTTAGAAAGTTGAGGGAGATGGGTGGTGTGGGACCCACTCATCCCCTCTAAATTTTTATTGCTTTAATATATTAGGTTTAAATGTCATCAAGGCATTTGATTAAATAAAGATTTTAATAGAGGGTATATGTCAAGTGGCATTATATGCCTATATTTAATTGACTGTTGAAAGTTGGAAATTTGTATGGGATGAATTTAATTTCTTCCCATACAATTTCTAGATTCTTGTAGGGTCTCTTTTGGAACTAAAATGAAAATTGATTTCTAAATTCGCAAATAGATAATTTGAATAATTTTGATTTCTAGGGTATTGTTATTAGGTTTACCTCAAATGTTTTGAAGAGTTATTACATGTGTATCAAATTGATTTTTAATAAAATGTTTAACCATTAAATCCAGCAGATTAAATTAAGATGTAACTATAGAGAAATACATCAATTTGATCATTGAATTTAAGTTATGAACTTGAGTAACTTATCCATTTTGGATTAAATAACTCAATGAAATGTTATGATTCTACCATCATAAAATCTAATCCTTTCATGATTGAAATTCAAGGTTACAAGATGGTGAATTATGAATTAAACTAACTTTGATACTTTGCTATTCAAATAACTTTCAAATAAGGAATTGAAGCAAAACCAATTTGAACCTCTTACAATTCAATGCCCTTGTTCATAAAACAATTACTTGGATTATTATAGAAAGTGAAATATACAATATTTAATACACTTCAATAGATCACAATGAAAATACAAATCCTTTCCCCAATACAAGAATACAAAGTTCTACAAGGAAGTGTGACAATTGAGAAATCTCCAACACAAGGTGACTCAAGAATTGCACCAAGAAATCCGTTCCAGGTTTTCTCCCTAATTTGAATCCATCAAACAATCTACAAATACACACAAGGCATACCATGGAGAGCTCACCTCCAAACCTAGGACTCAATGAGGACACCCATTGAGCTAGGAGAAATGATAGCCAACTGAGAGACATCCAAATCCAATTCACAAACACTTGAACACAACATAAGGCACCCATCCATGGTATACACAAACAAGTTTCATCTTGAACCCATGATAAGGGTGAAGGTGGATCTTCCATTTAGGATATTCCAATGAAGAACATATAAAGCATGCCTCTTCCAAGGCTAAAATTTCGCATAAAACCTCCATACCTCTTTCTCCTTATCTCTCCCAACAAGATTATTTTGCATTGGCAAGTAAGGGCCTCTAACACCTTCCTATCTTCCTTCTTCTCACCATGAGAATAAACTCTGCACTACCATGGAGTCCAACTAACCACTTCTCCCATACATGGACACTTCTTTCCCATCCTAAGGTGAGTAATGCCATCACTCCCTTCACAATTCCCTCAAGAAAACAAAGAGAAGAACATGAAAAGAATTGCAAACAAACCCAAAATCCAATCCCTCACATGATAATACCACAAAAAATAAAATAAATATATTGAAGAGATTTTTAAACATGCACTTAAGCTATTGAAAATAGAAAAAAAACATACATGGAAAAGGAGGTAACCAACCTTCACAAGATGTTATGGAAAAATGAAATTTGAGAAGAGCTTAATCCTCTTATTGCTCCAATTCTAAAATCTTGCTTCTCTAAAAATAGAGAGTGGGTGAACACCCTCTAACTCCTCCAAGGGCCTCTAAATAAGCTTCTAAATCCCACCCACCTAAAATGGTAATAAATTCAAATTGACCTTAAGCCTCTTGGCCATCAACATATTCCTACCATAAGTGCAAGTATTTGCTTCTAAATTTCACCCACCTAAAATGGCAATACATAGAAAATTGACCTTAAGCCTCTTGGTCATCAACATATTCCTACCATAAGTGCAAGTCTTTGGCAAGAGTATGGAATTGGGAAAGATCATAAAGTTGTTCAATTTTTGAAATAAATGGAAAATCAAATATTTTTAGGGTCATTAAAGTCACTAGGAAGTTCTAGAAGTGTTGAAAAGGTCCCCAACCCATACCCCTACCACTTGGGTTCTTGGTTTTCACTAAAATTGGCTTCTAGGACCACTTTTTGGCCTCTACAAGTGAATTGGAAATTTAAAAAAAAATCCTAATGGTGGGACTTTAGAAATTAACTCTAATCAAGGGGGATTAAATTAGGCTCCTAATCAAGTCTGTCTTAGGTTAACGGGTTACATTGCCAACCCTAATTGACATGTCAATTTACACATGCACATAACAAGTGTCAAGTGACACTATAAAATTCACTTTACATAAACATTCAACATGTCACAAAATACATACTGAAATAAGCTAACACATACATTCATATTACAATTACGAATTAAATCACTTGACAATGAGGTTCAAATCTCTTCATTAGATTTGACCTTGGTTTTATAGTTTGCACATAGGGTTGGCTATTATTTCTCTGATTAATTCCATGGTAAAATATCATGCAGACTCAATTTGAATATCAGTAGTCTGATAAAACGATACACACACACACACAAACCAAATTTACATAATGAAATTGATAAAAACATTCTAACTTTCATTTCAATAACTTTTCCCATTTCTAGACATAGATTGAATATAACCAATTATATAACTAAAATGATGACATATTCATAAATCTGAATCACTTACTGAACTAAACCATTCCAATAGATACATAAAAAAATATAAATTAACATAATTAAGCATATAAAAGTAATTATAACATGGCATAAAATAACATAGATAAATGTCCAGTCCATCAAATAATATCTCAAACATATCGAATGATAATGTGTCAAAATAAGTGTATCAACTAAGCTATGATGGGTTGGGGTGAGGCCTCACAATAGATAATGCATTTGTGTAGGTAGTGAATCTGAGGAAGGCATGGATAAAAGAATTTGATTATGAAATTGATAGTAACTCAGTGAGTGCAAACACTGTTGCACTACTCAAAGAAGAGATTGATATTGAAACATAATATTTTGGAAAGTATGAAGAAGCTAAGGAAAAAATTACTGTTGATATTAAATTATTTTTTAAGGATAAGAAAAGAAAGAAAGTGATTGAAGAGCTAGAGGAGAAACTAGGAACACAAGGCAAAGGAAAAGAACCTTTGCAACTCACATACGGTCTTGGAGAAGAAGAAAAAGATAGTAGTGATGAGGAAGAGGATGAAGAAAAAGGAGATCAGGGTAAAGCCCTATTCGTTGTGACACCACCCACCAAGAAGGCTAAATATCTAAAGCCCAAAGTAAAGAAAGTTAAAAAGAAGACAATGGTGACACCCTTCTCTCCTCCACCACTTGTAAGGAAACTTAGGTGTGGAAACAACTTCCTACACTAATCTCTTAAGGAAAGTATTGTACAACTTCATTCAAATCCTTACAATTTTAGATTCAATATCATGTAAACAATAATATTGTAGTGAACCATGAATACAAAAAATAGATAGAGAAATAATAACACATAAACCCAAAGATATGTCGGTGGGGAAAAATATTTTGGTAAAACAACCCACCCCACCAAAACTTGCACAATGTATTATCTTCAACTCACAGGTTACAATACACTTACAGTGGAAGCTCTTTTAGGACACAGAAGACTTATCTAGTAGCAACCAACAATACACTACTCACACACTCTCCCAACTATCTACAACCCTCAAAGTGCTTATATAATGCACTTTCCATTATTAGGGCATCTTCCAAAGATAGCTCTTATGCATCATAGGAATCCATCATAACCGTTTCAGTCATGATTTCCTTACACACAATTAAATCTTCCAAAGATAGTTCTTATGTGTCATAGGAATCCATCATAATCGTTTATAGTCATGATCTCCTTACACACAATTAAATATTCCAAAGATAGCTCCTACACATCATAGGAATCCATCATAGGAATCTATCATAGGAATACATCATAACTCAAAATGCCAACACATGCAAGTGGCGTGACACATCAACATGCCAACTAGACATGTACACTCACACTTAATTACATTATTTGCAAAAAATACATTTACAAAAAAAGAAAAGAATAGGAATTATCCAAGGTTGAGACACCTTATTCCTAACATTCTCCCACTTGTCAAACACCTTGTAAGAGTAATAGGAACATAAAAAGAACTAACCACTATAGGTCGAGAGGCCCATAGACTCTAAACACCATTTGAACTTCTCTATGCCTACTAGTTTTGTCAATGCATCTGTAACATTCTTTATAGTATCTACCTTCTCCAAATTTACCTTTCCATCTTCCACCATATCTCTCACAAAGTGAAATAGCACATCAATGTCCTTCATTTTAGCATGGAAAGTTGGATTCTTTGCAAGGTAAATAGCACTTTAGCTGTCGCAACAAATAGTAATCTATCCTACATCAACACCAATATCAGAACACAATTTCCTAAGTGAAATGGATTCCTTACAAGCATGAGTAGCAACCATGTACTCAACTTCTATAGTGGACAAAGCAACCACAAGTTGTCTCTTACTCATCCAACTAATGGCACCACCAAACATAGTGAACACATAAACAATGGTGGATCTCCTGCTATCAATATCACCTGCCCAATCAAATTTCTCAAACCCATGAATACAAACTAAATGCAGAGCTCTAGAAGAGTTACCATGATAACAAATGGAATAATCTGATGTACCCCTCAAATATCTGAATACTTGCTTAACTGCATCCCAATGTACCCATCCAAGATTAGTCATAAACCAACTTAGAACTCCCACTACTTGGGAAATGTCTAGTCTAGTATAGACCATGCATACATAAGACTACCAACTTCACTAGCATAAGGTACTCTACTCATGTCCTCCACTTCACTAGGAGATTTTGGACAATCATCTATAGATAAATTTGTTCCCATAGAAATAGGAACACGCATTGATCTACAGTCTGCCATGCTGAACCTTTCTAACATAGACTTCACAAACTTACTCTAACTCAACCAAAGTTTTCCATTAGATTTATCTCTACTGATTTCCATGCCCAAGATGTACCTTGCTTCCCCAAGATCATTCATCTCAAACTATGTTGACAACTGAGATTTAAAATCAGAAATCATACTCTTACCCTTCCCAAATAGCAACATATCATCAACATATAATGCAACAATAAGAAGGTGATCATTTTTAACTATGAAGTAAACACAATGATCTAATTTCAATCTTACAAATCCAATTGACAACACAAAGGCATCAAAATTGAGGTACCACATCCTAGAAGATTGTTCCAAACCATACAGAGACTTCTTTAATCTACAAACCAAAGATTCTTTACCTCTAACAATGTAGTGATCAATTTGTTCTATCTCTATATCATATGATGTAGCAAGAGATAACATAAATCTAATGGATGTCAACTTTGCAATAGGAGAGAATATTTCACCATAATCTATTCCCTCTACTTGTGAATACCCCTTCACAACCAATCTAGCTTTGTACCTTTCAACACTGCCATCTATACATAATTTCTTCTTGAACACCCATTTGCTACTAATAAGTTTCCATCCTTTAGGAAAAGGTATAAGGTCCCAAGTTTTTCTTTGTCTAATGAAGCCATCTCATCATCCATGACCTAAATCTAGGAACCTGCATCTTCCATATCCAAAGCCTCTTTCACAGATCTAGGCTCATTAGTGTTAGTAATAAAAGAAAAAGCACAACTGGAATGTAACATAGAATAACCAAACCTTTTTGGCTACTTTCTTACTCTCATGTATCTCCTCAAGGGCTGAGGTTGAGATTTTTCTTCCTCTTCTTCTGAACTATCATAACTACTAGAGCTCTCCTCATCATTAGACCCAACATGGTCTTTCTGTTTAGTCTTCTCAGGGGTAGGAGGCAACTAAAAAATATCTTCTTTCTTCTCTTTTTCATTTAGTTGTAGCACAATAGGAGAAGATGTTAGCTCTCTAAAAATAACATTTCTGCTATACAACACCTTTCTAGTCATAGGGTCCCAAATTTTGTATCCTTTCATACCAATACCGTATACAATGAAAATACATTTGATAGCTTTGTTTTCCAACTTAGATCTTTTATCCTTTGGAACATGTGCATAAGCTTCACAACCAAAAACATGAAGATGTCTAATTGAATTTTTCTTACTAGACCACACCTTTATGGGTGTCTTACCAACAAGAGCTGATGTAGAAGATCTATTAACTAGATAGCAAGCATTGGCCATAGCTTCAGCCCAAAAATTTTGTTCAAGACCAACTCCACTAAGCATGCTCCTAGCCTTCTCCATCAGTTTTTTGTTCATTCTTTCTACATCTCCATTTTTCTATGGGGTATAAGGAGTTGTCTTATGTCTCTTGATACCTTGTTCTTTATAGAACTATTCAAACTCTGCTGAGAAAAACTCACCACCATTATCAGTTCTCATACACTTAATCTTCTTACTAGTTTGATTCTCTACAAGGGCTTTAAATTCATTAAATTGACTAAAGACTTGTGTCTTACTTTTCAGGAAATAAATCCATTTCCTTCTACTGTAGTCATCTATGAAAGATACAAAAAATATAGTACGAAATACATCAAAATGAATAAGATCCAAAATATTAGAAGATTTGTGAGAACTAGAGTAAAATTGAACACGATTTTTTATACCGTAGAAACAATGTTCATAGAAGTTAAACTCAAGATTACAATAATTTAACTCCTCAATGAGGTTCTTGTTCTTTAGGGTTCTAAGACCCTTCTCACTAATGTGGCCAAATCTCATATGCCACAACATTGTCTTTTTTGCAGGAGCCTTTCCTTCCAATGTGTTTGCACTCTTAGGTACACATGTTGCACTGTCATTAGAACCAATAACCACAATCTTCTTTAGTTCTCATTTAGATGGTGGGGATGAAGTGATAGTTTCTCTCTTCCTTGAAACATAAGAACTATTGCAATAAGAAATGCATGCATCAAGCTAAAACAGAGTACCTCTCCTAGTACCCTTAGAAAGCACCATAGCTCCTCTCATCATCTTACATCCATCTTTAGAAAAAAAAAACTTGCACACTTACATGATTCAACATACTTATATATAATAGGTTTTGTGCCAAATCAAGTATGTGCATTACCCCATTGATCCCCTTTACTCATCCATCAGGGAATCTGATAGTGACCCATCCTTGTCCAACTATCTTTAGGTGAGAATCATCACCCAAGTACACCTTTCCACCATTGAAAACTTTAGACTCAGAGAACCATCTTTGATGAGAGATCATGTGGAAAGAAGCACCCAAGTCTATCAACCACACATCATCAGATGCATGCACTGCCAAGGCTACAATGAAAGCATCGCCATTTTCTTGAGATTTTTCTAAACCTGAATTTGAGGCCTTCTTCTTCTTTGGCTCTTTATAGTCTTTACAGAATAAGTGAAGAAATCACCTCATCCATTCTAAAAGTGACTAAAGTACTTCCAAGAGCCATCACAAGATGGTCCCATGAATCTGATAAGGAACATAACAGGGTCATACATCGATCCTCCTCCTCTATCTTGAACCAGATGATGTCAACTGTGTAATTAGTAAATTAAAATCATTTAGATGATCTATAATAGATTATCCTTCCTCCATTATTAGAGAAAACTACTTCTTCCTTAGTAACAACTTGTTCACAAGAGATTTGGCCTAATACATAGACCCAATCCATGTCCATAAACTGTTTGTGGTCTTCTCACCAAGAACATTCAGGAGAATGAAATCAGCTAGATAGAGTCTAATGAGACCCTTAGCTTTTTGATCTTTGAGATCCCAATCTACTTGAGATATTGTTGTGGGTCTGACATCAAGTGAAGTCACCTCCCATAGATCATGATCTTCAAGCAAGTCTTCCATCTTGAGTTTCTAGAACTCAAAATTACTACCATTAAATTTCTCCACCTCCATTTTTCTATATGATGAACTGGCCATCTAAATCTAAAAATAAGATTTAGAATGCTTTGCACAAAAATCCCACTCAACTTGAGATTAGCTCAAAAAACCCTACCCAACAACTAGGATCAAAAGTTGATCAAGCTCTGATACCACTTGTAAGGAAACTCAGGTGTGGAAACAACTTCCTACACTAATCTCTTAAGGAAAGTATTTTGCAAATTCTTTCAAATCCTTGCAATTTCAGATTTGATATTATGTAAACAAGAATATTGCAGTCAACCATGAATACAAAAAATAGATAGAGAAATAATAACACATAAACACAAAGATATGTTGGTGGGGAAAAACCTTTCAATAAAACAACCCCACCCCTCCAAAACCTACACAATGTATTATCTTCAATTCAAAAGTTACAATACACTTTTAATGCAAGATCTTTCAGGTTATGGAAGACTTATCTAGTAGCAACCAATAATACACTACTCACACACTCTCCCAACTATCTACAACCCTCAAAGTGCTTATATAATGCACTTTCCATTATTAGGGCATCTTCCAAAGATAGCTCTTACGCATCATAGGAATCCATCATGACCATTTCAGTCATGATTTCCTTACACACAATAAGATCTTCCAAAGATATTTCTTATGCATCATAGGAATCCATCATAACAATTTTTAATCATGATCTCCTTACACACAATTAAATATTCCAAAGATAGCTCTTACGCATCATAGAAATCTATCATAGGAATCTGTCATAGGAATCCATCATAATTCAAGATGCCAACACATGCAAGTGCAGTGACACATCAACATGCCAACTAGACATGTACACTCACACTTAATTACATTATTTACAAAAAAATACATTTACAAAACAAATAATAAGAATAGAAATTATCCAAGGTTGAGACACCTTATTCCTAACACCACCAACCAAACCAAGGACTAGGGCAATGGTAGAAAGAGTTGAGCCATCTACAAAGAAAGGAGTAGTAAAGACCACTAAACCAAGTGGGTCAAGTGAAAAGAAGAAGAAATCACAAGCCTCCATGAACCGTCCAAAGAGGAGAAGATTGGTCAAGGTGAAAGAAGTTGAAGAAGATGATGTAGAGAGAACATAATCAGATGAACCAGCTACAGTACACAAAGGAGCAAAGAAAATTGATAAGGTATGTGCTGACCTACAAAGCTCTACAAAATTATCTAGTTTTAAATTCATAAAATATGAGAAATTGGAAAATTTTGATAAAATTAAAGTTGAGGAGGCCATGATAGATATGATGGAAAATAATAAATTGGCTCCTACTAAAGTAGAGAAGAAGATTTATCTTAATTTGTTTAATAGATTAAATGAAATATGGGAACATACATCATTAGTAGAGAAAGACATTAGAGAAGGCACATTAGCTAAGGTTATGCTTGACTTGTCAAAGGAGCAGAAGGCAACATTTTTGGAGAAGTATAGGAACCAATTTGTTCCTAAGTTCATAATTTTTATGATTCTACAAAATAAGGTTGAATTTGTAGTTCAGCAAAATGAGTTTCTATGTAAGAGTATTTTTGGTCTCATTACTAAAAGAAGTGAAAAAGGAGAAATAAATTGAGATAGTGACCATCCCATATGATCAAAGTGATGAAATGAGTTTAGGTGTGTCAAGTCTGCAAGGAAATTTTTTAGCTATTCATGCTGCCACACCTAACACTTTAGTTGCAGAGAAAGAGAAGCCCTTAGATACAAATAAAGAAATGCAAGAGATAGAGGAAAAATAATAATGACACAAGTATGGACATTTCTACCAAAGGTCAAGTAGGACCAAATGTGTCAAAACCTCAAAATGTGAAAAATAAGGAGGAAAACACAATAGTACTAAGTGCTACTATTGTTGTTTCAAGAACTGATATACATGCCAGACCAAGTGGTGACACCCCCTCGCCATCTCCAAAACCAGTGTCAAGTAACAACACTCCCTCACCAAGAAAAGGGAAAGCAATAGAGGATAGTTCTCTAGATATTCAAGTTAGTCTTGATGAAGTTATTGAGATGCCAAAATGAGACTTTCCAAATCTTACACTTGAACAAACAATTTGGTTGCAAGAATTTTTGGTGAAAAAGTAGAAACAAGAAGAGATGAGAAGGGAGAAACAACATGTTGCATGATACTAAAGCCATTTCTATTGATGTTTTTGATATACAAAATTTTGGTGGGAAGCCCCAATTATTTTCTAGCTTGTACATATTATAGAACAAATAAATGCTAGAGATATAAATGAAAATGAAAAGTTGATGGCTTGGTCAACCAAGAAATTTGAAAATAAGGTTGTAGAGAAAATCTCAACAACCATTGCAGAGAAAAAGGTTGAATTGTAGGAATGTGTATAGATTACTGAGGAAATTATACAAAAAGTGCAATATTTGTACAATATTTTGTGTGATGTGCCAAGATTACAAGTGATCTTTAGGCCAACATCCAATGGATTCAAGATGAAATGCAAGAGATAAGCAAAACCATTTCATAGTCAGCTCAATCTAGCTCTAGACACTACAATAAATTATTGTATGCTCAAGGAAAATTGGTTGAGCTTCAAATAGCTAATAGCAACATGAGGTAAAAATTGATCTCTATTCAATCTATGTTGATACCTCATTTGGAGCTTATGCAGTGTGAATTGAATTCAACACAAGATCTTATACAAGAATATCATAATCTTTTGGTTGTTGATAGTTTGATTGATTTGGTAGCTAGACTGGAGTTACATAATCATACTTTGGAATCAAATAGAACCACTTGGGATCATACTTTCCATGATTAACTAGGTTTACAAACCATTCATTGAAAAATATGATTTGATTCTACCTATTCAACCCCAACATTAACCATAAGTGACAAAAATAAAGGGAGAATGTAATGATGATTGCATATTTTGAATGAAAAATGATCACAAGGGGGAACGCTAGATCAAAATGTTAGAGTTAGAATTAGAATTCATGGATCAGAGTTTAGAAGGCAAATATGGTATGACATTGAAACAGTCAGACTACTTAGAGTCATGCACATATATGTATTGATGCATTATTGTATTATTTCATTATTCATTGTTTATTCATTTAACATAAGTCAAAAGTTTTGTAGTTCTATAAAAACTAAGTCATAGGTTTAAGGGGAGTACTCATATTACTATTGCAACAATGTAATCATGAAAAAAAAAATTTCATTAATGTCAAAGGGGTAGATTGTTGGTATCTCTAATTATTGTTGTCTATTAGTGTCAAACACTTTTTCATATACTAGGAAGAGTCAGAAGGTCATCACTATGATCGAGATACTCTAAATAGGCCGAGTCATATAAAGACTTGTAAATATAAATGTATATGTTGAGATCTATAGGAGATGAGAAATTCTTTGGTTGTTGATTATCTTTATATAAGCTGATCCTAATGATTTTTGAGTAGTCCAAGCACATTGATGCCAAGTTACATAGAAGGTTTCGAGCATAGTAGAGACCAACAAATAGTAGCATGTATAGAGCATGTCAAGTATCTGAGACAATTTCAAGTTAGGAATGATGCAAATCTTGATGTAAACCATCTTAGGCTAACATTGACATGATATTTAATACTTGTAAAGGTTGTTACAGAGGCTATTACACATTTTATGACATTGATCACAAATCCCTATGAGTTGTGATCAACCAATCAGATGAAGAGATAAAATAAGGAGGCATCTAAAAAAATCCAAGAAATATTTAAATAGAGTAGATATAAACCTATTTTAATACACAGAGATGAAGTGAGCAAGCTATTCATGTGATCACAGAAGCAGATCAAGTTTGAAAATGTGAACTTTGCAAAAATAAAAAAGAGTTAAAGTATTTTTATTGCATAATAGAGGAAGTGACCTTATCAAGTAGTGAAGGACAGTAAAGCTATATCAGATTAGAGATTAGATTAGATTCAAGAGAGGAGATCCAAAACTAGATTTTCAGAGCAAACCGAGGATTATGTATTGATTGAATTAGTTTTGATAGATTGAGCCAAGGATGGTCTCTTAATAGATCTTTGTAAATCTCTTAACCAAGTCCTTATTTTTTTGTAAGTGTAAAATCCTCGCACAGAATAAGACCTAATAGTTTAAATAGCCTTTAGTAGGTCATACCCCTCATAGGATAGATCATTAGAAGTGATCAATATTGTAACCCTAAGAGGTTAACTTTATTATTGAAGTAGTGAAGATTTATGGGTGTCATCTCCACCCCAATTTTACCTTCACCTTGGAGGGTTTCTGAGTAACCAAATCATGTGTTATGTGCTTTCATTTCATGCATGTGATTGATAGATTAGATTCACATGTTATTATAGTTTTATTTTATAAGTTATGTTATGCATGCATTAGATATGAGATGGTAAAAATGGTGAATGCACTAACGTGTTGTGAAAAGGTTTAAAATGTTACAGATCTTGATTCACCCCCGCTCTTAGTATCTTAGTTTCCCAATTAAGACTTTCAACATAATCCACTATTCCTATGAAAAATCTTCAATTGTGGGTTCCATACTCTGCACTTCTCTTTCTTCATTTCTAAAACCTATTTATTGGACTCTTTGATTTCTTCTTCTTCTTCAACCTCTTATTTCTTGTCATGTTTCTTCTCCTACTTTATTGGTCGACTAACTCTTCTTCTTTTATGACTCAACTTTTTCTTCCTTTTTAGATGATCAAGTAGCCTTCATCTTTACTCTTTTGATGGTGGAGGTGATGTTGGCAGATGAATCCTGAATTCAATGGACATTTTTTGGGATTAGCCGATATAAATCCTCTTAGTTGTTACTAGTTTCTTCATCTCCTTGACTATTGCTACAAAAATTTATTTAATAGTACCAAATATTTTCTCACTTTTGTCTCTAGGTTTGGAAAACATGTCAACTAGGATTGATCAATAGATCTCTTCCTAGTTGTATCTATCGTCTTCATCTCCTTCACTATTGCTTCCATAATTTCTTCAACAATACCAAATATTTTCTCACTTTTTTCCATAGGTTTGGAAAACAATATGTTAGCATGAATACTAACTTCTTCTTCATCAATCTCATAACCCACAGATAGAAGCCTATGATTTTTGTGTTCAACTACCTATAGTGTACACAATTCTATATCTACTACAAAAAAAACATTTTAAAAATTCTTTATGGTACTAGTAGGAGTTCTTAAATGATTACACATGTTAGTTTGAAAATTTATAAAGTATTCATTCACAATATTATTGAAAATTTCACCTTTCTCCCTTTTAAGCTCACTTATCTGTGTAACTATAGGTGTGTTCTTAGACCATTCAACCTTTTCTTTCCCTAGAAAATAATTTTGAATGTAAAAGAAAATACATACTTATAGATCTCCACACTTTACTGATTCCTTGTTGACTTTTTTTATTCTTTTCATGTTCTTAAGAAGTTATGTCTGTACCATTTCACATAGATTGTAGATCACATCATCCTTCTATTGACATTAAGGTCAATTTGTCTATTAGTAACTCAAAATTTAGTCAATTTGTTACATTGCTACCAAGCTATACAGTTGCTAGTGAACTTATCATTCAATTTGTAGTGTTAACCAAGTGATTCAGTTGTTCCTAAGCTAAGTAGTCAAAATATAATATCTACTGAGCACTTGATTCAGTTTGTAGTGTTTGTTGAGCTACATAGTGTTTACCGAGCTTGAGAGACAAAGTTCAATGCAAATTGAGCATAGTAGAGGCTACCAAGCTATTCAATGGAAGTGAAGAAGATCATGGTGTTAACCAAGCTTTGTAGTGTTAAATAAGCTCTATAGTGTCTACCGAGATTGTAGTATTGATAATGTGAATCTAGTGTTGACCAAGTCATGTAGTGTCAATCAAGTGATTTAGTAGCTACCGAGTTTCTCAATGTTCACCGAGTCACACAGTGTTGACCAAGTTCAAGCTACTTGGAAGTGATTAGTATGGATCAAGCTTCAAAATCAAATGAGTACCAAAGTTTCTCAAGCATTGATAGTGTTTTCCATGTATCAAAATATCACCAAGTTTGTCTTCAGAACCCAAGTTACAATAGTTGGGCCAACTTTGTGAATTGGTATTGTAGTCAACTTCAGTAAGTTGTAATTTGGATTGTAATATATGTAATGAATTGTATCATATCTAAATAAGTATGTGAAGAAGAATATGATGAGAATAAGTGTGAATTAAAGAAGGCTACAAGTAGTATAAGGGATAATAGAGATTGATCTATCACAGACAAGTGATCATTATAATCCAAGAAATCTCATCTAGCAAATCAAAGTTATAGATCAAAGATCAACACATAGTTCATCCTAATAGGTACATCAGTCAAATCCTTTAACAGGGTAGACTTAACAATCTTTTGTTAAATCTCTTAATTGAGTGCATACTTCATTGTATGTTTGTAAATCTATTAACAAAGTAGACCTCACAATCCTTATTGCTTCTAACAGGGCATATCACCAAAAGTGGCCATTTGTAAGCCTTAACAGGTTAACTTTATACTACGATACTAAAGCTTGTGAGTATCATTTCCACCCCAATTTTACTTTCTAATTGGAAGGTTTTTGGGTCACCATATCTTGTGTCAAAGTGTTATGAATGTTTTAATGCTTTCATTCTTTCATGCATCCAATTAGACCAGAATATTATATGAAGGATTAATTGGTGAAGTAAGATAAAAGTTTTATTGGTTCCTGATTCACCCCTTCCCTCTCAATAACCTTTCCTTCCTTATATTTCCAACAATTGTTATTAGAGCAATAGGTTCTCACATCATAGGTTTAACAAATTGAGATAAGATCATAGGCAATGGAGGTATACAAGCTAGATAAGGCTATTGACAATGAAAAGTTGGATCTAGAATTTGTCATTGGGAAACTAAAGAAAGCAAAGGAGCAACTCTCTCAATCATTGAAAAGAAGGAAATATATTGTAGTACAAATGAATGAAAATCTCTACATTGAAGAAATAATTGAAGATATATGTCCAAAAATAAATTCAAATGAAGCTAATAAAGAAATCAAAGATCTATTAGAAAATAATTCCAATCTTCAAGAAGAAGTCGAAAAGCTAAAAAGAGAACAAGAAATCCAATCCATCAGGTTATGTGAAGTCATGGAAGAAATAGAAAGAGCCAAAGAAGAGATAGAAGAAAATAACATTGAAATTCAACAACTATCACTTCAACAAGCAGACTTTAGTGAACAACTTACTAATGTAAATGAAGAGCTTATGAATCTAAGATCAGAGAATGATCTCAGTATGGAAAAGAAAACCTATGAGAGAATGATGAAATATCAGGAAAGCATGAATCAATTGAATGAACAGAGTTAGTATAGAGATGAAGGAAAAGCTAGAATAGGATACACAAAAGAAGGTGAATCATCTCAGTAAGGAGCTCAAAAGAATAAAAGACCTACTTGTTACAAACTAGAGTTGGCATTGCACCAAAAGATCAACCTATTAATGCTTGATATAACCACTAGACTTATAGAACACAAAAGGCAATTAAGCCATGCCATGAATCTTGAAGGGGAACATTAGCAGTTAGTCCAACAATCTCCCCTTCAGCATTATCGGAGGAGATTCAAACCTATGACCAAGCTCTGATACCACTTGTAACAAACTAGAGTTTTTATTACTCCAAAAGATCGACATGTTAATGCTTGATAGAACCACTAGACTTATAGAACATAGGAGGTGATTAAACCATGTCATGAATCCTGAAGGAGAAGATTGGTAGTTAGTCCAACACTACTTGTGATCATTGTGGTAAGATAGGTCATACATCAAACAAATATCAAAGTAATGAAAAAGAAAAATTCAATGGAAAGTGTTATAGGTGCAATAAGAATGGTCATAAAGAAAGTGAATGCATGAAGAAACCTAAGTTTGAAGGTAAATGCCACAACTGAAAGAAACAAGGATACATATTTTCAGAGTGCAAAACCAAGAAGTGGAACCCAACAGAACAAATTGTGAAAGCAATATTTGGATGGGATTACAATACATGGTGTAGATGTTAATACTATGGTGAATTTGGTCACATTGAAGAAAAATGTGTGAAAGATCACATGGGGAAAAGAGATACTACAAAAAGATGTTTTATTTATACAAAACTTGGACATCTTGCCAAGAACTGTATGAACACAAGCATAATTAGAGATGAAAAAAAAGCCAAAGCTAACAATATCAGAAAACAAATGAGGCAGCAATGGGTACCAAAATCTCCAAAGAATGAAAACCAAGAACATGAAGAGAATGACACCCAAGTCAATGAGTTGGGTGGATCAATCATTTCAACCTAGTTCCTTATGGAGATCATTGGAACTATGATTAAGAAGAAGTAATCTAAAAATTAGTTCCAACTAGCAAGAAAGATCCAAATCAGCATTCAAGATGCACAAGGATCACCAAGCATGATGGAGAGTAGAAGATCTTACCAAGATAGGTCAGGTTACAAGACCTTACCGAGCAAGGTCAAGTTGCATATTGTTTTTGGTTGCAGATACAGAGTTGGAAGTTCCTACCAAGTGTTGGTGACCCTACCAAGTTGTAGATGTCTCCTGAGAATTAAAGACTAAACCAAGTGGAGAAAAACTTGTGACCGAGTGGGTATGAATTATGAAGCATTAATGGTGATTGATAAATAGGAAATTTGTTAAAAGGAAGAAATCAAATGCATTATTTCATCATGAATTATGAGAGCTATTTGTGTAGAGAAAATTCAGAACCCCCAAGAAATTTGAGTATTTGTTGTTGAAGGTTTCTTGCATTTTCAAAAACCCTACCAAGAAATGGTGTCTTCAAGCAAAAAAGTCAAAAAGGTTCTGAAATGTTGGTTCATGGAGTCGACTGTAAGGCACTAAATTTCAAGTTGAGTTCAACAATTGTAGAGGCGCTTGACCTAGCTAGTGCACAATCTCAAATTTCACTCAAGGTATTACTCATGCATGACATTCATTCATTCTACCACTATTCTATTTAGGAACTCAAAACCCTAGAGATGAATGAAGTGTTCCAAGAATAGTGTGTGGATGGTGCATTGAAGCTTGAACATCAACATTTGGGAACCAAGGGTTTAACACATATTTCACATATGCCAAGAGAATTTCAAGTCAAATGGATTAGATTTTTTCTAAGCTATGTTCACTATGGGTAGTTATGGTTGGAAGAACCCATTAAGATTATGAAGAAAATAATTCACAAAATCACTAGCTTCCAATGTTAAACAAAGAAAAGACAACCAAAACCCTAGGTTGAGTCAAATTGGCTAAGCAGACTCTTATTGAGTGAGACAGAAGAGGCATGAATCTTAGTGGTGTAACAAAAATGGAGCTAATGTTTGACATACATGTGATTGCACATAAAATTTATAGTTCTAGTCGGTTGAACAACGTGTCATGCGAAGCTATTGATCTTGCATACGAGGTAGTGAAGAATAATTTATCCTTTGACCTTGTTGAGTTATCATTGAACCAATTTGGCAAGAACATAAAGAACATCAGAGTATCAAAGAATAACCCATGTAAGTTTGGTTCCCTTTTGACAATTTTTATTCTTCTTTGTTAAATTTTTTTTCCCTTCCAAAGGTTTAGTAGAATGGAGAAAGGGTGTTCCTATTTAATTTCAAATCAATTAGTATATAGTAGAAATGGGTGAAAATTTTGATAGCATCATGCATAACTATTTTGAAACATTCAAAGAGAAGATGCAAAGTAGATGTAGGATCCCTAAGAAGCTTGTAGAAGATTACAAGGATGATATTTGTTTCATGGTGGACTATAACAAAGTATATATTTAGGTGGCTATACCTAGAGTGGCATGGGTTAAGCCTCTAGAGTATGAGGTTAACATTGATGACACTAAGGATATCATATAGGCTCTATTGAATGAACTTGTGGATCCCAAAGCCACCTATTTTAGAACATATGATGAGGTAAAGGAAAGAATTGAGCTTGAGATCAAGCTACCTCAAGAAATAAATAAAGGAAGGAAAAGAGTAGAGAAGCTGTTGAAAAGCACAAACCAAGCAAGTTCTCCTCTAATGCTCACTGAGGGAAAAGGTGTTGATGTAGAAGATAATGATACGGAGGATAAAGTAGAGGAAGCCAAATCTAAAAAAGAAGTGCCTCTCAAGAAGAAAGGTAAGGTTATCATATCTAGACCTGCCAAGTTGTCCCCTGCTCTATACACAGGAAGGGCAGCCAAGTCCAAGAAGAAGTTGAAGTTAGGTGAAGATGAAGTCGAGTAGATTATCTTCAAAAGATCTACACCGACACTTCAAGAAATATTGAAGAAGATGGAAGGAGGAACTGGCATGGCATGTTTGAAATTTCTCAAATATAAGACAAGGAATGAGGAAGAGAAAAGGAAGATTGAGGATACTCTTGTAGCCAAACTAGGTAAATGGAATTACTCACTAGATGAGCTTGCACAAAAATTTTCTAACAAACTTATGTAGGCAATAAAACCTAGATGGGAAAATGTAAAGAAAACTACCAAGGACATCTTTGATCATACTTTGAAGCAACTCATGCAGAATCTTAGTAAGAAGGAGTTAAGGGAATCCTTGAAGTCAAATGAGAAGAAGTTCACTCTCAAGTTAAACAAATACATGATATTGCGTAAGGATATTGAATATGTGGTGAAGGCAGCTACAACTGCATGGAAGGAAATTTATCAGTTGCATCTATCCAGTTACTTTTTTGTACATGTTGATGACAAGGATGATGAAGATGAGGAAGAAGATATAGAAAGAAAAGATGATGAGTTAGATGATGTCAATCTTGATGATGAGGAGGAAGTACATGAAGCTATTGGAGGAAGCCTTCCAGAGATACAAAGCATTGAGGAAACTGATGTAGCGAGAATTAAAGAAATTTCCATGGCCTCATTTCCTCACTCTCTGAGCACACCCTTAGCATAATCTGGCTTAGAGACAACTTCTACTAAGTTGGTTGGGGATACCACTACTATACCAAGCACCCAACCAAGCTTTGGATCTATTATATCGAATGTCACATTAACTAAAGTGTCCAACACTTCATCTGCTGAGCAGCAAGGTCCTCCATCATCAGGCTTGACCGAGCAGTAACAAGGTATTCATGTTGTTAGTGTCATTTCTACATTTTTTTCTAGTCCATCAATTTCTACAATTTTTACTATTCCAAATATATCCATAGCTAGTACAATGATAGTTGAGAACCAGTCTCAACCAAGTACTAAAGTCCTAGAGAATAGTAAACAAATTATTTCTACCATTATGAAAGAAAAGGGTAAAGATGAAGAAGAAGAAATTTATCTAAATGAGGATCTAAATGTCAATATGGATGATGAGAAGGAAGAATAGGAAGCTACTAGAGGAAGCCTTCCAGAGATACAAATCATTGAGGAAACTGATGCAAAGAAAATTGTAGCAACAATCATGGCCTCATTTCCTCACTCTTTGAGCACAACCTTAGCACAATTTGGCTCAGAAGTAGCTTCTACTGAGTTGGTTGTGGATACCACTACTATACCAAGCACCCAACCAATCTTTGGATATGTTCTGTCAAATGTCACATTGATTGAAGTGTTCAACACTTCATCTATCAAGAAACAAGATCCTCCATCATCAAGCTTGACTGAGCATCAACAAGGTATTCCTACTATTAGTGACATTTCTACATTTGTTGCTAGTCCATCAATTTCCACATTTTTTTCTATTCCAAATGTATCCATAGCTAGTGCAATGACTAAATGGATACCATGAGTGAACTACTGAAGAAGAGAGCTAAGTAGAAGAAGCTTATAGATGAAAAGAAGAAAGAAAATCTAGTTCTTGAAGAGATAAAGAGCATATTTATTGATGATTTGAGTATTGAGGTTGATGGAAAACAACCCATTCTGGACCAATTAGTAGAAATTATTTACAAATTCATTGAAGACTTGAATGGACAGGATAAACTATGACAAAGAGCTGAAAGAAAATTTGAGAATAGAGTATTGGAACAAGTTATACATAAAATTGCAATAGATCAAGTAGAGTTAGCTACTATTCTTGGTTCATTAGAAACCTCTATTAATATATTTTTTCCATTATTTTTCAAACTGAGTGACACATATATCTTCAGAGAGGAGATCAAGGATAAATTGTCCAAGATAGATGAAGATATGAAGGCAAGTGCACACTAGCTGTTACTTGACCCAAGTCATAGTTTTGGACATTACTTAAAGATTAGACATTTGACAAATCTTTAAGCATAATTATTGAAGGAAGAAGCCAGAATTTGGGCCACACTTGTAGAAATTTAGGGCATGATTCATCCAAAAATGGATGCATTGCAAAAACACATTGCACATGCAAAGCCACTCATCCATGATAACAACTTCTCCATAGTTGATCACATGATGGAGTTATCAACAAAAGTTCAGATTGCATTACATGCAACTAAGGTATTACAAGGTAATTGGGATATGAATATGGTACTTATTCTAAAGGTACATTATGAATTCTTGTCATATTTTGGTATTAACATATAGATATTATACACCTTTGGCATTTATGTCAAAAAGGGGGAGAAATGATTATATGTTATATGAAAAAGGGAGAGAAGTAATATGTAAAGGAGGAATATACTATACTCCATTTGTATGTATGTATGAGAGATATATGTATGGAGGAGTAGTATAGTAGTATGCAGATACCTGTATAGATAAGCAAAAAATATCTCTACAAAAGCACTTTTGAAAAACTAGAAAAAAAAGTCTATTACCAAGCAACATCAGTTAAAAGTCCAAATTGAGTTGAAGACACAAAATGATGATAAAGAAAATTTTGACTTATAGTTTTGAACGGTTAGATTTTTTTTGTTTTGATAAGTGTTTTTGTCACTAATGCCAAAGGGGGAGATTGTTGACATTAAGGTCAATTTGTCTATTAGTGACTCAACACTTAGTAATTAGTTACATTGCTACCAAGCTCTATAGTTGCTACCAAGCTTATCATTTATTTTGCAGTGTCAATCAAGTGATTTAGTTGTTCTTGAGCTAAGTACTCAAAATATAGTGTCTACCAAGAACCTGAGTCAGATTGCAGTGTTTACCTAGCTACATAGTGTTTACAGAGCTTTAGAGACAAAGTTTAGTAAAAATCAAGTGTAGTAGAGGCTACCGAGCTATTCAGTAGAAGTGAAGAATATCTTAGAGTTAACCGAGCTCTTTAGTGTTAACCAAGCTCTATAGTGTCTACCAAGCTCATAGTGTTAACAATGCTAATCTAGTGTTGACTGAGTCATGTAGTGTCAATCAAGTGATTTGGTAGCTATCAAGTTTCTCAGTGTTCAGTAAGTCACATAGTGTTGGACGAGTTCGAGCTACTTGGAAGCGATTAGTATGGGCCAAGCTTCAAGTTCAAACAAGTGAAAAAGTTTGCTAAGCGTTGGCATTGTTTATCATGTATTAGAACATCATGGAGCTTGTCTTTAGAACCTGAGTTACAATAGTTGAGCTGACTTTGTGAATTATGATGAAATTGGTATTGTAGTCAACTTTAATAAGTTGTGATTTGGATTGTTATATATGTAATGTATTGTATCATATCCAAATAAGTATGTTAAGAAGAATATGGTGAGCATAAGTGTGAATTGAAGAAGGCTACAAGCAGTATAAGGGATAGTAGAGATTTATCTATCTAACTTAGGTGATCATTGTAATTCAAGGAATCTCATTTAGCAAATCAGAGTTGCTGATAAGAGATTAGCCACTAGTTCATCCTAACAGGTGCATCAGTCAAATCCTTTAATAGGGTAGACTTAATAGTCTTTTGCTAAATCTCTTATCTCAGTGCATACTTCATTGTATATTTGTAAATCTTTTAACAAGGTGGACCTCACAGTCCTTATTACCCTAATAGGGAAAATCACCAAAAGTGGTCATTTGTAAGCCTTAACAGATTAACTTTATACTGCAGTACTAAAACTTGTGGGTATCATCCCTACCCAATTTTACTTTCTAATTGGAAGGTTTTTGGGTCACCATATCTTGTATCAAATTTTTATGAATGTTTTAATTCTTTCATTCTTTCGTGCATGCAATTAGATCAAGATATTATATGAAGGATTAATTGGTGAAGTAAGACAAAAGTTTCTTTGGTTCCTGATTCACCCCTCCCCTCTTAGTAACCTTTCCTACCTTATATTTCCAACTCCTTCACTATTTCATAAGCGATATGTATTTCCCTTATTGTTTCACTATGGGTTTGTGCTAGATTGATAGACTTTGTATCCAATCACCCTTGAAGCAAAACCTAATTCAATTTCTTTTATGTTCTCAATGGCATGGCTCATCCATCATACCATGATTTTTTTGGATTGGTAACCAATTGTTCTAAAATATTCCTAACTATATCATAATAGAATATTTGATGGGAAACTGGAGTTTATCAAAGTGATTAATAATGTTCCTTTAATTACTCAATCTAGATTTGGAAATAATAACTTGTTTTGTATTTATAACTACAAATATATATTTTAATTAGGAACATATTCTCTAATTATTACTAGGTGTTAAGGTGATCTATTAACTAGCATAAATTTAGTTTTTTTTTATCATTTACCACTCTTTCAATCATAGTTATAGAATTAATAATTTAATTAGTTTTGGAAGGGAAGTTATTTCATTTACCCATCTTAGAGTTATTTTTTATTGGGAATGAGTAAGAAAACCTTTTCAGATAGAGAGATTTCATCAATTAAACATAGGTTATCCTCTTGGAATGGTAAGTGGCTTATAGTGGCTAAAATAGTCTGAGTTATAATGCCTATTTTATTAGCTATCCTATTTACATGATGTTTCATTTATTTATGGAATCAAAAGTTGTTACTTCCATAACAAAAAAGTATCTTTTTAGCATAAATATAATCCCAAAGGATTAGAACTTGTAATGTCTCCAAAGATTCTTTGTTATGTTTGAACCATGTCATGAGACAATCTCCCACTTATTAAGCTAAGCCATCAATGTTGAGTGTTGCACCTAGCTAGGGGGCTTTTTTGGTGATACTTGGGGCTTACTAGTCTTCTATTCCTGCTTTTGTATTGCAACAAATTATTTCCATCCCTAGTGGGCAGTGGAAGGAAATGATTTGTATTGTTCCTAATGTAAGAGGTGGAGGTGCTTCTACCTCTGAGATTGTTAAGGATAGGGTCCCTCCCCCCTGCTCCCTCTATATATATATATATATATATATATATATATATATATATATATATATATATATATATATATATATATATATATATATATATATAGTTAGTATATGGAGTTATTCATGTGTTGCCAAAGCTAATGGTATTGTTCCTCTAAAGGGAAAAGATTGATACCAACTTTGTGGGTTGGCATGTAGATTCACAAGTTTTTTGAACTCTCTTCTAAATTTGCATTTTTAGACAAGTTCTTGTTGATACTTAGTCTTTGGTAACATTGATATTTTATCATGTGCAAAAGAGTTAATTTATTTATATATTTTCTTCTTTTGAATACTTGTGCGATGGTGTTGATAAATCTTTAAGTTTGGGGGATTCCCTTTCTTTCTACCAAATTCTTGGACAATCTTCTTCTATCTTCTTATTGTATTACTCAATGTGTTCTTAGTGAAGGTTTTTCTTCTCAATATTCCTCTCCATTTTTGGGAGATTTCTTGCTTCAAGACCATTGAGAACTCTATTGGTCATTTCTTGAAGGTGGATGAATCAAAGGACTCATGAAACTTTACTTTCAATCATATTTTGGTTGATGTGAATGTCTCCACACTGCTTATTGGGGATGTGGTGCTTGTGGCTGAGGAGAAAATTGGATTCAATCACTAGATTATATAGTTCTTATCATTTTATGTCAATGATGCTTCTCTACTAATCATATTCCTACAAAATAATCTCTTTTGCATTTTAAAGGTGCCACTACTTGGGGAAAAGTTAAAATTGATGATCATTTTGACTTTCTAACATTCTAATTCTATCATTATGGACTCCTTACATGTTGATGATACAAATGAATCTCTTGCTACAAGTCTAGATGAGGATCCTTTTGTAAATCTAGGTCATATTCTTGCAACAAATTTGGTGATATGCTTGATGGAAACAATGTGGATACCAATCTTTCTTCAATTGGTGTAGACCTCTCTAGCAATGTGGGAAATTCTTCACCTTCTACTTCAACTTTGTTCCAATCTTCAACTGATAGCTTTGTTCCAAGATTCAACTAATAATGCTCAACTTTCTCAATACTCTAGTCATTGTGTTGACAAATTCCCAAATGGAGTCGCATTAGTTACTCCCCCTTTTGGTGGGGATCCTAAAGACAACATCGCTTAGAAAACTTTTAGATGACACATGAAAAATGGTTCTTCAAACTCATACTCTTCCCCAGTGAGTGAGTGACCTTACCACTCTTAAGGGTGCTACTAGACTTTGTGCTATTGTACTATTTATTTTGTATTTTTTCTTTGACAATAGAAGTTATGTGCATGTGTTGTTAAAATTTTATTAATGTCCTGTAAAATCCAAAACCCCTATTTCAGTATTGTTCTCTTTGACACCTTTGAGTTGTGGTTGTGATGGGGTAAGCCTCCTTGGTAGGCAAGAGTGAAAAGAGTAAAGTATCTTAATTCCAACCTAAGATAAAGTAAACCTAAACACTTTTATTAGCTCGATCTTTATTTTTGTATAAAATTAACTTCAAAACTTTACTCTTCACTATAAATGGTAAAAAAAATTAAAAATAAGCACTTGGGATCCTAGTCACCAAAATAGGTGACCAACAAAAGATGGGGGACCAAAAAATGGCAACTCCACTTTGTGTTTCTCATGAAAATATAATACATGTGCATTATAATGTGCACACATTATGTTCATTTTGTACCTAAAATTAGAAAAACCTATTTTAAACTCTCTTTTTTGTCCATCCCTTGTGGTCATGTGACTGTACATCCCATTTAGAAATTTGCAATCATAACAATTTTTTTTTTATTTTCTCATTGTCAAATCATCATTAATATGTCATTAAGTAGGGGTGGTCAAATAACTATTTTGGGTTTTTTAGTGTCAATTAATTTTCCCTTTTTGTAATTAAGTTTTGAGCCTCATAATTTGAGTTGGCGCTTAGTAACTACATTGGTGCTCAAATTGTTATTGGGGGATTTGTTTCTCTTATGGGTTAACACCTACAAATCATATTGGGAATTGGTTTCCTCTTTGATTTGGTACCTACGAAATAGTTAACACAATATCTTTTGAGAGGTTGAATTTAGATAGTAGATCCTAGCAACTATTCTCATGATGATTTCTCATAGGTCTCCACATTAATCTAGTGCTCTCTTGTTTGGATGTATTGTCACTTTCATCTCTTGCATAGTTTCTTTCAAATCTATTTTGAGATGGAATTATTTTTGTAATGTTGTAGTATCTTCAAAGTTGAAATTAGTAAACATGTCAAAGTTTGAACACTTTGACTACAGATGAACACTTGTGGCTAAACAATAAACTATAACACATTTAACATAAAGACAATTATGAGCCTTTATGCTAGCATACTATTTATTTTTGATAGCACATGTTCTATTCATGTGTTGTTAATAGGTTGTTGAAAACCTATAAAAGATAACACCCATATTTTAGTAGTATTTTTGGTTATGGTTATGTAAGAAATTTGGTCCCCTTGTTAGGTTGTTGATTATATTAAAAACATAAAGATAGTTATAAAGAAAAATAAAGTGTCCACTTGGTAAGAATACATATTAATTTGTTGCTTACAAATTTCTTGGATGAACAAAATCAAATACTTACTACATATAGTATAAGGATTTTGAGTTACAAAGCTTCAAGAAAAGAGGCAATTTTCATGGAATCAAAGAAGTGAAGGATTTAAGCAATACAAATCCACAAAACCTGAAGAACACTTGCATGCAACAAACTATCACAAAGAAGGAAAAAAAAAAAAGAGACAACGGTTTTACTCTAGAAATATGGAAAGTTATATTATCAAATTGAAAAGATAAGAGATATTAACAAAAGATCAATCCTTATAAAAGGATATCAAAAAACCTAAAAGGGAAACCCTAAGAGGTAAATGACATTTAATAATTATTTATTAATTATTAAATGGAAATGCAAGTGCATAAAGGGAAATATAAAGAAATGAGTAAAGGTAATTTAATAAATGAAATGAAATTAACCTTTTACTCTAACACTCCCTCCCTCCCCCTACCCTCCTTAAGATGAGCAACAATGCAACTAAATATAATGCAAGAAAAGAAAGTAAACAACAATGCTGAAAGAAAAACTTGGGTCCCAACAAGAAGGCCTAATGAGGTAACCAATCACAACCTAATCTCTATGAAAAAGAGAAATAGAGAAAACCTAGTGGGAAAAACCTTACTTCAAAAAGAGATAGAAAAGGATGCACAAATGAAATATCTCAAGAGACTTTCTCAAGTCATAAGTACAATGAAACCCCCCATGATAGAAGATTGAGACTCCATAGCCCCTCTAGAATGGTAGAACTCCTGTGTCGATGATCATACCAATGTGGGTCCAATCTGAAAGAAACAAAGGCAGTAGACAAGAAGGGTGAAACCCTTGAATGTAAGGTGAAGCTAAAAATCCTAGCTGATGCTAAAAAGAGAATGCATGAGAATATTGAAATGGAATTTCTAATGGAGATCGAGTAATAAGTGTGTTGAATCTATCATCTGAGAGGAGATGTGTATCATCTAATATATCCTCAACAACTGTAGCAGATGACTCAATGACTAGAGCTACAATGGTAGGAAATGCTAAAGAGTAATCTTGTGTAATAGATGGAATATAAATAGGATGAGGAGGTGTATAAGTCACAAAACTAGTCTCAAGAACAACACATAAGTTCAAGTGACCTAATGTCACCTCAGTAGTCTCTTGTGAAGAGGGAGAGTGAGTCTCTGACAGTGGAGATGGTAGACTAAAATGAGAGAAAGATTATAAGAAAGAAGAATGATCAAAAATCCCTATAGAAACAATATTACTTGTCTCACTATCTCTGATGTGTACTGAATCTTGTGCAAACTCAACTATCTCCCCTATACCACTATGTAATTTGATAGATAGAGAGAAGGTTAGAGGACAAAGATGGAAAACAAAGTACATCATGAAATATACCATCATCAATGCCAATATAACCTTTCCCACATATAATCATAACAACATTGTTCCCCATCAAAATGTGTGTCGTAGGAGAAACCTCAAAAGAAGAGAACAAATCCTGAGATGATTCCATATGGTGTAAAGCATTTGAATCCAATAACCATCTAGAACAACGTGGAGTATTATTTTCACATAGTGCATGACCTTTTCCTATATCTTTACCATCTAATTGAAATGATGATGATGAAGAAGATCTATGAGAAGTAGATGTAATATCAATGTTGTTCTTCTGAAGGAGAGCTGTCAAATTTGAAACATGTTTAGCATAGCTATCTAACCTCTTCTCATAGAAATGTGACTCATCATGATTAGGCTTATTACAATAAGCACACTTCTATCTTTCTGACTTTGGTTTATCCCCCTTAGGAGGAGGTGGCCCTAATGATGTGTGAGGGCTTGAATCAATCTAATACTTTGTAGGATGTTATTTATGTGTCTTCTCCTTCTTCCCAGAAGATGGTTGAGTTACCAATGCATAAGTCTATGAGCCTATGAGAGAATCCAATTAGGAGAGTTTAGCTTCCTCTCAAGTCAAATGATCACAAAAATCCTCAAAGGATGGCATGGTAAATCTAGTACCCAAAGCATCATTGGTGGAATAGAAGATAGAGGCAAAAATCTAAAAGCTTCCACAAAGCTTAGAAAGAATTAGGTAAATACACTCAGTGTTAGTCTTGGTTTTCCCACAATCTTGCAATAAAGATCTCTATTGTTTGAACTTCATAAAAAAGTCCTCAATGGAAGGAAAAGGATCCAATACAAGAGAGGTAAGCTTTTCCTCAATTTGAAGTTCCCTGATCTCATTCATTGTACCAAACAAGCCATCAAGCTTTGTCCACATAGCTAGAGGGGTATAGCACCCATCAAGATGAAACTGTAGACTGTTGGATACCTATAAATAAATCAAACCCATTGTCTCATCCATCTTGTTCCTATGTTGCATAGCCTCAAATGACTTCTGTAAAATTAGTTGCATTGCATCTAAACCAGGCCACAATCCTTTTGACTAGAGGAGCTATGTCATTAGGGACTTCCATGTGTGATAGTTATGAGAGGTTAGAAGTTATAGACAAGAAAAGGTCTCAGCCATTATTCTAGAGGGTATTGGATTGTTATTTGAAAAAAAATTGATTTATTGATGTAAATAACATAAACATCAATACAAAACACTCCCCATAATACAAAAAACCAAACCCCAGCTGATAGAAGGAATGCATAAACAAGAAGAGAGAAAAAAGGATTTAGTTTGAGAATAACATGTACCTTTGAGAAATACTAATGAAAATAATATAAAATTTGGATAGAGCTCAAGAATATCTTTCTGACGCTTCTTTCAAATCAAAAAATGAAACTAAAATGAGCAAGTTACACCCCCTAGAAGATAGAAAGCATTATCTAACTTTGAGAAAAAAAAGGTACTAAACTAGAATTTTTTTTCTCCAAAAAATAGCTTCACCATTGTCTATATCTTTGAATCATCTTTTTGGCACTTCTTTCATATCGAAAAAATACCTTTGTAAGCTCAAGTTAGAGAAAAAAGACTGCCAAGGCCTCCAGAAGCCAAATTTTTTTTTAAACAAAAATAAAAATTGGGTAGAGCCCACGTGGTGTAGCTAGCGACTATGGCTTGTGGACATCACACTAGTAGCATAGAGGTGAGGTGGCACAATAGTGGAAAATGTCTGAGGCAATGGTGCAGGGGCGACCAAAATGATTGGTCGCTAGTAGTTTTGCTGTGATCGCCTACAGTTAACAACAAACCGCTAGTGGTTTATAAACCACAATGGTTTTTTTTTAAATATTTGCATTAAAAAAATGCTTTTAAATTTATTTTTTACAATTTTTTTCCTTAGACTGCATGCTAGAGGTCGTATGACCCTGGTATACAAAATGTTTTTGCCTTCCCAATCAACGTTGTCCCAAATTGAAAATTTTTATATGAAAATGGGGGGTTTTAATTAGTGCCTTATGAATCCAACTGTGAGGTCTTTTTAGCCTCAAAGTGCTCTAAAAATTAGAGATTGCCCTATTTTCACAAAAAAATTTTTTGAAAAAAAACCATATTTGTTCTGTCAAAACCTCATTCTTCTTTTTCTTCAAATAAGAACAAGATACAACAGGTCAAGCTCTTATACCATGAAGGATTTGAGCAATACAAATCTGCGAAACCCAAAGAACACTTACATGTAAGAACCTATCACAGAGAAGAAAAGACAAAGAAAAGGCAAGGGTTTTGCTCTAAAAATATAGAAAATTATATTATCAGACTGAAAAGATGAGAGATATTTATAAAAGATAAATCGTTATAGAAGGAGATCGAAAAACCTAAAAAGGAAACGCTAAGAGGTAAATGACATTTAATAATTACTAATTATTTATTAAATGGAAATGCAAGTGCATAAAGTGAAATATTAAGAAGGGAGTAAAGGTAATTTAATAAATATAATTAAATTAACCTTTTAATCTAGCAAGAAGAATGATGAATATGATCCAAAAGATAAATCAAATCTAGAAGTAAAATTTGTGAGGAAGTTAAAGAGAGGAACTAACAAGTACAAAGGTAAGTCACATATAAAACACTTTTATTATGACAAGATATGTCACTTTTCCTCTAAATCCATAGAGCAAAAAGTGATTGAAAAAATACAAGCTTTATCAAAATAATTATTAACATTCAAAGCAAAAGAAGAAGATTTATAGAAGTTCAAAAAAAACTTTATTTCTAAGAAATATTGATATTATTGTTAGCATATCCAACAAGAGGTGAAACAAAGATGAATAACCTCTCTTGAAAAGTTAAAAAAAAAAACACTCCAATGCTCATTTATAGTTAGATCTTCACAATATTAAATGAATCAATTGGTTTATGCAATTCTTATTAAAGAAAAAATAGGTTTTGAAGGGATGAGAAACCTTTTACAAAAGGGTCACAAAAGATAATCCATGAAGCCACAACAAGGAACAAAGCAAGATCAATACGAGGGGAATTTGTTAATACTAACAAGTATTAATCTAGAAAAAGTTATTCAATTCCAAAAACTATTCAATTGAAAGAAACTTATTTAGCTCATGGTTCTTCTAGTATTTATGATGATCAATTGACATATATATGTTTTGTTTTAATGTTATAGCAATTTTTTATCTAAATTTAAATTCAAGGACATACCTTTTGTAAAATCTTTTGGATGTATCCACTATTGGATTGGAAAATTAAAATGTTGTAAGTATTTTGGTTATCAACATAATATACAGTGGTATCCCTCACTTTTGATTGATCAAATTTATATAGATCATGATTCAAAATTATCAAATTCAAGTGCAAAACAAAAAATATTTATGCATAGTTTCTTAAATGATAAGGAAGTGCTTAATAGATATTATTCAAACACAATACTATGTTTTAGTATAATGGAAAAACAAAGAGGAAGTTACATTGAGTTCAATTAGACTAATAACCTACCATTTTATAAAGGTGGAGATTTCTCCTCATATCATTTTATAACAAACCCATTTTAAAGATAACACTAGACAAGAGACATGTTTCTATCTAAAAAAGAGGATCAACTAAGCTTGTTGAGTTCCAAATTGGTTATGTAAACATGTATTTTTTCCCTCACAAAATTGGCTTCTTAACCTTTATTGGGATAAATCATGTTCTTTTGAAACCTAATTCCTTTGCATGGTTAACAATTTAAAATAAAGTGATGAATTCATTTCCATTGTTAGTGTTTAGAGAGAAATGGAGACACTTTACTAGGGTTGTAGATCTCCACTTTTCTAAGGCCACTAAGCCATTCAAATATGTATGCAAGGGAAAGGGGAATTTCAAAATATGATTTCACTTATGATCCATATTAGATTAGCTAGGACCCAAAGGAAGAAGGGCACTAATGCTAAATTTAGATTATAAAGAGGATTGCAATACAAGGAAATGTATTCTTTGGCCCTTGATAGGATAATGTAGGTGTGAACCTAGACTAATTTCTTAATAAATATAAATCTAGATGCTAAGAAAATATAGTTAGCCCAATTAAAATATAGATCTAGGGTAAAGATATGAAATAATCACCTTGAAATGCATAGAGGAGTATGTACTTTACTAGAACTCATAGATCTAAACTATTTTTGAATATTTATCTGTAGATCTCAAAGTAAAAAGACAAAAGGAACAAAACCCAAAAATATCCCCAAAATTGGAGACTAAAGAAATAGGTTGACTTGGGAAGATGATCTAGAACCCAGTTGACAAAGTTTGGCAATCTAAAATTGAATTATCCAGAAAGCTCAAAAAGTGTAGGTTCTAGATCTACAAACCTTTCACTGATATCCTGCAAATCAACACCAAAAAGAGAGTTTTGAGGTTGGGGTTTGATGAGGGATTTCCTTGGTCAAGACCCAGGTTAAGGAATTAAGCGTAAATGAGAAATGTAATATAAATGACTTAAAGACAAAATAAATGTTAGGATTCACCTTTCTTGAAACCCTTGTTAGAAAGGACTTTGTATGTAAATGTATTGTAGATTTTGAACTAGGAATATATACTTTACAATGGATCTACCACAATTCTTGTTGGCATTAAGGTCAATTTGTTTATTAGTAACTTAATAGTTAGTCAGTTGGTTTCATTGCTACTAAGCTCTATAGTTGCTACTAAACTTATCATTCTTCTAGTCATGTTAACTAAGTGTTTCAGTTGCTACCGAGCTAAATAGTTAGATTACAGTTCATGCTGAGCTTCATAGTGTTTTATCAAGCATTTGAGATAATTTATAGTATTACCCGAGTCGATAAGAGTCTATTGAGCTTTCCAATACAAGTGATGAAGATCTTATTGTTAACCAAGTATATCAATATCTACATAGCTTGTAGTGTTATCAAAGTAAATTCAGTGTTAATTGAGCTCTACAATATCAACTGAGTGATTCAGTATCTACTGAGTTTCTCAGTGTTCACTAAGTCATATTGTGTTGACCGAGTTCCTACTACTCGAAGTGATCAGAATGGACTGAGATTCAATATCAATTGAGTGCCAGATTTTTTTGAGTGTTGATAGTGTTTGTTGAGTTTCAGAACATCACCAAGTTGTTTGTAGAACCTGAGTTACAATAGTGGGTCGACTTTGTGAATTATGATGAATTTGGTATTGTAGCTTACTCCAAAAGGTAATCAATTGGATTGGTATATATGTAACATATTGTATCATATCCAAAAAGTAATAATGTAAACAAGCGAGAAGCAGATGAGTGTGAATTGAAGAAGGCTACAATTAGTATAAGGTATAGTGGAGACTTATCTATCGCAGTCAGGTGATCATTGTAATTAAAGGAAACTCATTTAGAAAATCAAAGTTGTAGATTAGAGATCAATCATTGATTCATCCTAACAAGTGCATCAGTCAAATCCTCTAACAAGGTGGACTTAATAGTCTTATTCCAAATCTCCTAACAGAGTGCATACTTCATTGTATGTTTGTAAATTCCTTTCACAAGGTGGACTAATAAACCTTATTCCTCCTAATAGGGAATGTCATCAAAAGTCACCAATTGTAAGCCTTAATAGGAAAACTTTATACTATAGTACTAAAGCTTGTGGGTATCATCCCCACCCTAGTTTAACTTTCTAATTGGAAGGTTTCTGGGCCACCAAATATTATGTCAAAGTGTTATGAATGTTTTATTGCTTTTATTCTTTCATGCATGCAATTAGATCAGAATAATATATGAAGGATTAATTGGTGAATTAAGTTAAAAATTTTATTGGTTCTTGATTCACTCCTACCGTCTTAGTAACCTAGCCTACCTTATATTTCCAACGATTAGCATTAGAGCTCTTGGTTCTCATATCAAAATTCTAATAGGTTGAGAAAAGATAAAAAGGTAATAGAGGTATATAGGCTAGAAAAGGATACTAAGAATGAAAAGTTGGATCTAAAATTGGCCATTGGATAACTCAAGAAAGAAAAGGAGCATCTATCTCAATCCTTGCAAAGAAGAAAAGATCTTGTAGTACAGATGAATGATAATATCTACATTGAAGAAAGAATTGAAGAATTATGCCAAGAGAAAAGTTTAGATGAAGCTAATATTGTAATCAAAGACCTACTTGAGAAGAATCTCAATCTTCAAGAAGTCAGAAAGCTACAAAGAGAGCAAGAAATCCAATCAGGCAGGATGTGTGAAATCATGGAACAAAAGGATAGAGCCAAAGAAGAAATAGAAGAAAAGGACAATGAAATTCAACAACTATCTCTTCAGAAAGAAAACTTTATTAATCAACTCAATGATGCAAATTAAGAGCTTATGAACCTAAGATCAAAAAATGAAAGACTGTAGAATGATCTCAGTATGGAAAAGAAAACCAATGAGAGAATGATGAAATCTCAAGAGACATAAAGGTAAAACTAGATTAGGATATACAGATGAAGGTGAATCATCTCAGCAAGGAGCTAAAAAGAATCTTCAGCAAGAAAACTTTATTGATCAACTCAATGATGTGAATCAAGAGCTTATGAACCTAAGATCAAAAAATGAAAGAATATAGAATGATCTCAACATGGAAAAGAAAACCAATGAGAGAATGATAAAATCTCAAGAAAGCATGACTCAATTGAATGAGAAAAATAAATATAGACATAAAGGTAAAACTATATTAGGATATATGGATGAAGGTGAATCATCTCAGCAAGGGGCTCAAAAGAATAAAAGACCTACTTGAAATCATTGTGGTAAGATAGGTCATACATCAAATAAGTGTTGGAGAAATGGTAAATCAAAGTTCAATGGAAAGTGCTACAATTATAACAAGCTAGGACACACAACAAGTGAATGCACAAAGAAACCTAAGTTTGAAGGAAAGTGTCACAGTTGCAACAAACAAGGAGACAAATATTTAGAATGCAGAACCAAGAAATGGAATCCAGTATAGAAAATTATCAAAGCTATATTTGGTTGGGATTACAATACATGGTTTAGATGTCACTATTGTGGTGAGTTTGGACACATTGGATAAAATTGTATAAAACATCATAGGAGGAAGAGAGACAGTACAAAAGGGTGTTTTGTATGTATAGAACTTGGACATCTTTCCAAGAAATATATGAACAGAGGATGAGTTGAAGATGAAAAGAAAGCAAAGGCTAACAATATCATAAAACAAATGAGGCAGCAATGGGTGTAGAAATCTCCAGAGAATGGAAGCCAAAGTCTTGAAACTGTTGAAACCTAAGTGAATAAGTTGGGTGACTCAACCATTTCAACTTAGACATCCATGGAGATTACTAGAACTGAGATTCAAAAGAAGACATCCCATACTAGTTCTAGTCAACAAGCAGAAGATCCATACCAATATTCAAGATACACAAGGATCACTGAGCTATGATGACAACTAAAGAATTTACTGAGCAAGGTCAGGTTGCAAGACCTTACCAAGCAAGGTCGAGTTGCATATCCCTACCAAGTTTTGGATGCAAATACCGAGCTAGTGACTCAACCGAGTACCAAGTTTAGATCGAGCAGCAGTAACCTTACCAAGTTTTAAGTTCTCTCTTAGTTAGTAGTTCCTACTGAGTCAAGAGACTTTACCAAGTAGAAGGTGTCTTCTAAGAAATAAAGACCAAACTGAGTGGAGGAAAACCTTTCACCAAGAAAACATTTGTATGAAGCATTAATGATGATGGTAAAGACTAAACTTTGTTAAAAGGAGGAAATCAGATGTATTATTTCATTGCAAATTTTTAGAAGAGCGATTTTAGGGCCCCCGAGTGACTCAAGCAATTTTTGTTGGAGATTTCTCCCATGTTCAAAAAATTACTGAGTATCATGATGAATGAAGCTTTCTTCACTTCATCTATCAAGCAATAGGCTCCAATCACTCCAACATCAGGCATTATCGAGCTACAACAATGTATTCTTATTGTTAGTACTCTTTCTTGTACTTTTCTTGTTATTTCTACTAATTCAACTATTGTGTCTATATAGAGTATATCCACAATAAGTACAATGATAATTGAGGTTAATCCTCAACTGAGCATAGATGTTTTGAGCAAAGGAAAATAAATTGTTCCTTCTACTATCTAAAAGGAAAAGGTGAAAGAAGTAGAAGCATCTACTGAGGAAATTCACATAGAGGAGGACATAGTAATACCAAATTGGGATCTTTCCAATCTAACTCCTAATAAAATGGATACCCTTGGAGAGGTGTCGAAGAAGAGAGCAAGACAACAAAAACTTAGAGAATCAAAGAAAGAGAAGAATCTAGTGCTTGAGGATATAAAAATCATATTCATTGATGCACTAAGTATTAAGGTTGATGAGAAGCAACCAATTTTGGACCAACTTTTTGAAATTGTTCACAAGTATAATGAGGAGTTGAATGGACAAGAAAAACTATTGTAGAGGGCAAAAAGAAAGTTTGAAAACAAAGTTTTGGAGCAGGTAGCATAGAAGATAGCTATTGACCAAGTAGAATTATCTACAATTCTTGCTACACTTGAAACTTATGTAAGTAATGTTGTTTCATTATTTTTCAAGTTAAGTAATACATCTATCCTCACTAAGGAATAAAGGATAGGCAATCCAAGATATATGAGTACATGAAGGCAAGTGCTCAACAATTGTCACTTGTTCTTAGTTGTAGCTCTGCACATTTTGTGAAGATCAGGTACTTGAAAAATCTTTAGGTAGAATTATTAATGGAAGAAACTAGGATTAGGGGCACACTTGTAGATATTCAAGGCATGATCCTTCCCAACATGGATGCACTGTAAAATCATATTGCACATGAAAAGACATTGATCCATGACAATAATATCTCCATAGCTGACCACATGATGGAACTTTCAGTAGAAGTACAGATAGCCTTGCATGCATCTAAGGTATTGCAAGAGAATCGAGACAAGACCATGGCAATCATTTTGAACATACATAGTGATTTCTTGTCACATTTTGGTGTTAATTTGTAAATATTTTGCACCTTTGGCATTTACGTCAAAAAGAGGGAGACGATTATATTGGTATAGAAGGAGAATATTATCATACTCCAGATATATATATGGGAGATATATGTATGGGGGAGTAGTAATATGAAAGGAAACACATGTAAAAATAAGAAAAAAATATGTTTACAAAAGAAATTTTGAAAAATAAAAAAAATAGAGTAAAAAAAAAGTAAGAGATTACTGAGCTACAATAGTAGACATCAATCAAAACCGAGTTGAACATTCAGATTGTTGATAAGAGGAGTTTTGACTTATAATTTTGAGAATTCAAATTTTTGGTATGATAAGCATTTTTCTCACTAATGCCAAAGAGGGAGATTGTTGACATTAGGGTCAATTTTTCTATGAGTGACTTAACACTTAGTCAGTTGATTCACTGCTACCAAAATATATAGTTGCTACCGAGCTTATCATTCTTCTAGTAGTGTTAACCAACTATTTTAGTTGCTACTAAGCTAAATAGTCAGATTACAATTCATGTCAAGCTTCATAGTATCTATTGAGCATCTGAGACAATTTATAGTATTCCCTGAGCGTAGCAGAGTCTACCAAGATTTCCAATACAAGTGATGAAGATCTTAGTGTCAACCAAGATCTATAGTGTTAACCAAGTATATCAATGTCTACCGAGCTCGTAGTGTTATCAAAGTAAATTTACTGTTAACTGAGATCTATAGTGTAAATCAAGTGATTCAGTATCTATTGAGTTTCTCAGTGTTGACCAAGTCATAAAATGTTGACTGAGTTCCTGCTACTCGAAGTGACTAGTATGGACCGAGCTTCAATTTCAATTGAGTGCCAGAGTCTACCAAGTGTTGATAGTTTTTGTCGAGTGTCTAAACATCACTGAGTTGTCTTCAAAACCCAAGTTATAGTAGTGGGTCAACTTTTTGAATTATGATGATTTTGGCATTGTAGCTGACTCCAGAAGGTAATCAAGTGGATTGGTATATATGTAACACATTATATCATATCCAAACAGGTAATAATGTAAAAAAGAGAGAAGCATATGAGTGTGAATTGAAAAAGGCTACAAGCAGTATAAGGTATAGTAGAGACTTATCTATCATAGTCAAGTGATTGTCATGATTTAAGGAATCTCATTTAGCAAATCAAAGTTGCATATTAGAGATCAATCACTAGTTCTTCCTAACAGGTGCATCAGTCAAGTCCTCTAACAAGGTGGACTTAACACTCTTATTCCAAATCTCCTAACAGGGTGCATACTTCATTGTATGTCTATAAAATCCTTTTACAAGGTGGACTAATAGTCCTTATTGCTCCTAACAGAGCAGGTCATTAGAAGTGACCAATTGTAAGCCTTAACAAGCCAACTTTATACTGCATTACTAAAGCTTGTGGGTATCATCCCCACTCTAGTTTTACTTTCTATTTGGAAGGTATTTGGGTCACCAAATATTATGTCAAAGTGTTAGGAATGTTTTATTGCTTTCATTCTTTCACACATGCAATTAGATCAGAATAATATATGAAGGATTAATTGGTGAAGTAAGTTAAAAGTTTTATTGGTTCCTGATTCACCCCTCCCCTCTTAGTAACCTAGCCTACCTTATATTTCCAACAAATTCTATCATGGTGCCACAGATTTAAAAGTGCATCAATGAAGAAGATGATGACTACTTCAATGTAGATCTTCGTCCTTTAATGGCCAACAATAAGCTAGTTCTTGAAGAGGAAATGCTCACAAAGGATCCTTCAATGCTAGATAGAAATCTCCTTGCTTAGATGCTTGAAAATATTGAATACTTGAACTCCTTGAATGTAAAAGGAAGAAATATGGACTTGAGGTCAAGAGATTGAAATATTAGAATTAAATTATGAAGTGAGATATGAAAATGAAGCATCGAAGTCTTCTTATATATGATTTTTTGGGTGAGAAAACAATACAAGGTGACGGGAGAGAGCAAGAAAAAAATTAAACCCCCAAGGCCTTTTGGGCCCCTATCCCAAAAACCTCTAAGGACTAGGTTGACTTGGGTTTACCCAGTCTAGAACAGGTCAACCTGAGTCTAATTGGTCCTAAAGATTAGGTCTAGAAAGCCTTAGAAAGAAGGTACATATACCAAGAGGAATGAGATGAAAAGAGGAAGAAGAGGAGAGAAAAAGAGATCAAGTACAAACATATCCATGGTTTGAAGACCATATTATGAAGAGGGAGATAAAAGGTCTTACAAGGAATGTGTGCCCATTTTAAGATGGTACATTTAGCTCCCACTTTAGTGTGAGTATGAGTTTCCTCAAACTCACAGTAAAGTAGATCAAGAGAAAAAGAGAAAAGCTTATCATGATTTGGGAGGAAAATAAATCATGAACCCCCAAGAGACTTGAGTATTTGTCACAACCCAAATCATAATCAGAGAGATAAGCACTATAGAAAAAATGGTGTGGTTACTTTCCCAATAAGGTTTGTGTGCCTTATTGTGAACCACATTTTTAAAAATAAAGAGGGGGGAAAGTCTTGACAAATGGGGGATGCCATTGAATAGTCTAAAAAGTGTGGGTGGCATGCTAGTCAACCCATTAAAGATGAACCAAATGGTCTAGCAAGTGTGTATAGCATGCTAGTCAGTCCATAGAGGGATTCAACTTCAAGGGAACTCCATGTTCCAAAAAAGAAGAGTAAAAAAGTGACCCATAAATAAGGATGTGTGTGTGTCCTTAAGGGATCCAAATAAGACTGAGCTTCCCATCCTATTAGTATTCAAAATAAGGGTTAAAACAAGGATCGGGCCTCCCATATTGTCAATAGTTTAGAGAGAGATCTAAAAAGAGACCAAGCCCCCAAGAACTGACAATAGTTCCTAGAAAATAGAATAAAAGAGCGGGAGAGAGTGGTAAACATGAAATAACAATGCATAGATTTAGGTATACCTTAGAAATCATACCAAGAAATATAGGATGAAGTACTCCAAGTTATACATAGAATCAATATTTGTATTCCATGGTCAAAGAAATGAATGGAGTGTATACCCTCACAATAAAGAAATTGCAAACACCATAACAAGAGCAATGACTTAAATGAAAGCGTACATGCATCCACAAAATAACATTTCCACTATGACATGCCCCCAAGAAGAGAAGCATATCAAGGGAAATGAGAAGTACATAACAAAGAGATAGTACGAAGGGATCTACTAACTTTGGGGTCAGTAAAATAATATGATAATTTGTAATATTATATCAGGTATCAAAATATAATCATTCTGTAAAGGAGGTAGAACTATGACACAATGGAGGAAAAGACATAGAAGAGCTATGAAGAAGAGTCTTTTTGAGCCAGTAACATCAAGAAAAAAAAAAATTGGTGCTACCACATCATAAGCAACCAAGAAGACTATACAAGATCACCAGTATGAATAATAGAACAAGCACCAAATAACATGCACCAACACATAGAAGAAAGAGATACAAATAGAAGAATGTATATGATAAGGTGATTAATTTATCCTCTTGAGCTTAATGGAGGAACAAGGATTGTCTAAAGAAAACAAAAATGAAAACATAAAACATTAAAAAAAAAACATGAGGGAATTTTTTTTTGAACCTATAGATGTTCCTTCTTCAAAACCTATGGTAGTTGATCCTAATCCCCCTACTGTATCTCTCAAGAATATTTGTAACCAACATTATCATTGGCATTGCAAGAACCATCAAGCTAGAGCTAAGGATAAAGTTCATTCTTTTGCTTCTCAACTTAAATATTTATCTCATTCTTTATCTTCCTTTGATCAAACCACATGTCAATATTTGGAGGAATCTAAACAAGGTAATACTTTGCATGTGGATAAACATGATGATTGTGTTTGTATTTTAGATTCTATTAAAATAGATATGGATGATACTTTAGATGATAAACATGATAGTAGTGATGAATAATTAGTTGATATGGATGATGATTTTCCTAACATGCTTTATATGCAGCTTACAATCAATCCTAATAATGAGCATAGTGATTCTCAAAGTCCTTAGAACTTTTTGTGATTCCTACTATAATGGATGTTGTTCCTCTTGCAAGTCCCCATCCTTCCCCTAGCATTTCATATTGGGGGGAGCAAGTAGAATGCTTGATGTGGACTTCATTCATCATGCAGTCTTTGTGTTCTTGTGGATTCTCTTCTCATTCATTTGTTCCACAGTTAGGGGGCCAATAGGTGTAGTATATTTATTCTCCAACTAATGTATGGCATTATCTCTAATACCAAAAGGTGTAACTTCATTTGTTCTTTCCATGAGGAAAAGTTCTTCTTGTTCAACTTTGGTACTTCTCTCTTCTACATCTTTGATATTTAACTCAAGTTCCTTGAAACTTATTTCTCCAAGAACTAGCTCTAATACCAAAGTTTTAGATAACTGGGCGATAGGGGGGAGTGAATCAATTATCTAGTTATCATATACTCTCATTCAAACATTTCAGTACCAACTAAACATCATTAACATTAACATCAATCACTTGGTGTGCTCTGCTAGGAGCAAACCTTATTAAAGCTTAAACACACATTGTTAATGTGACCTTGTTAGAGGATTTCATGAAAAGATCATCTAGACCTTATTACTCATTTTCATTGACTTAAAAAAGTGGCCTAATTTAAAGGACATACAAATACCACTAATCGATGTTACCATATAGGATTTCATAGACTTGTTAGGTCCATTCGATACTTTCTAGATTTTTTGCTATAATGGTTAAATAGTAACAAGATACAAATGGTGTGTTTGGAAGATGAAAAGCGTTGGAAAGGGAGGGAAGAGTGATTTTCAAAATTTGAATCCTAAGAAGGGTAGGATTCCTCTGGACTGTCAAAATTGAATCCTTAGCTTGGAGCACAGGTCATAGAAGGAGGTTGGTTAGGGATCTTCTAGTATAGGTGATTAGTTGAAGAAAGATGATGGGGACCCAGATGCTCCCCCCAAGGTGGTGGTAAAGATTCCTTCTAGTCTCAAAGTGGGTCTACCTGGCCCTGCTAAATGGTCATCTCTTTTTGGGGTCAAGCCTACAAGTAAGTCCTCTTTTTCGCTTGTTAAGAATCTACCCGAGATGGAGAAAGGTTCTTGTGCCATTGTCATTTTGGACAAGCTCATGCATCATAGTATTAAATACATGGCTTCCACCCTAGTTGGTAAATTCTTACGGCCAAGGCCAAATATCGACGTAGTGAGATCATTCATCAAAAAGAAATGGGCCCTCAAAGGTCAAGTTTCAGTCATGGCCATGGCTAAGGGCTTTCTGTCCTTTGATTTCACATGTTTGGAAGATCTTTCTAACATTTTGAGTGAGAGGTCATGGGCTATTGGTCAATCCACTCTAGTTCTCTAGAAGTGGTCATCAAAGTTGAATCTGAATGACTCTTTCTATGTGCAAGCCCCTATTTGAGTAAGGCTACCTGAGCTACCCCTAGAATTCTGGAATGAGGATGTCTTTGTGGGGCTAGCCAGCTCTTTTGGGGAGCTTCTCTCCATAGATCCAATTACTGCCTCCAAAATATGTCTCACTTATGCTTGCATCTGCATTGGGGTAAGGGAAGGCACTGATTGCCAGAAACTGTGGCGTTTCATTCCAAATTGGAAGTGCATGTTCAAAAACTAATTTATGGGATTGTACCATTCACATGTTTCCTTTTTTTAAAATTAGGGCATAAGGCAAATTAATGCCCTAGGGTAGAAAAGAAAAAAATTCAATCAACTGGTACTACTATCAAGGGAAAGAAAATGATCTAGAAATAGAAAGATTTGAAGCTTTTTGAGAACCAGGATGACATCGTGGATAAGAAAAAGGCCCTTCGACAGAAAGGAAAGCAAGTCATTGAAGGTGATAAAGGACCTATAGTCTCAGAGAAGGAAAAGAGGAATGAATCTAGCTAGGAAGGAGACCAGAGAAAGGATAGAGATATAGGACCTAATGTGACCGATGTTGAAGTCCAAGCCGCTGAAGCCATAGTTGGGGCATGAAACTCCTTATGAACTAAGGAAGAGTAGGATGTTAGTAGGTCGAAGACACCCCAGATGGAGATTTTGTTGAACACTAATTTAAGAACCCCGAATGTTGGTGGCCCCCTAAGAATGGATGATCTCAGTCTAAGCGACAAAATCATCGATGAAGGGATTAGTCAAGCTAGTAATGAATAGGCTCTACCTATTGTTCCCCTGGTGAATCTGTCTGTCTCCAAAGGTGTAAGGATGAAGCTTTTAGAACTTATCAACAATTCTTCCCCAGAACAAATTTCAAAATGGGAGAAGTGGATTAATATTTGCTCTCAAGATGGTAAAGGTAACTGAAGTGCAGTTAAAAAGAAGAAGAACCAAAATTGAGGCCATCCTCCTATATCTCTAGCAATGAATAGAAGCAGAGTCAAGGCTAATGTTGGGGTAAAGTTCAAGTCTCCAGGTAGGAGAAGCCTCAATCATACATTTCAGGACGAGATGGGAGACAGAGAACCATCAAGGAATACTCTGGAAAAAATAAATGAAAATCATATCTTGGAACATTAAGGGCCTAAATGGTGCCCCCAAGCAGGAGATAGTTAGGAATATGATCAGAGACCAAAGACCTAATTTTTTTATTGATCCAAGAAACTAAAATGTGAAAAGAGTGGTCGGTAAGTTGTCTTTTAGTAGAAACATGAGTAGTGAGGCTACAAATTTGGAGGGAGCTGCAAGGGGGTGTTGATGATCTACAAAAACAAGGCTTGTCAGATTTCTTTTGTTTATAATGAAGGTAATGCCCTACTTTGTAAGGTCTCCCATGTTCATAGTGGTGACTCTTGGTTTATTTTAAATTTGTACGCTTCCAATACTAAAAGAGAGAGAAGGATTTTTTGGGCTAAGATCCTTGATGTTATACAAAACTGCAACATAAAAAAGGGGTTATTGTGGGGGATTTCAACTCCCCTCTTACTAAAGGGCTGGCCCCAAATCAAGAAAGTAAATTAGACCTCTCAAATTTTATTAACAATCTGGCTTTCATGGATGTTGATCTTTTGGGGGGTAGTTTCACTTGGTCTAACAGGAGAGTGGGTGGGGACTGCATCCAGGTCCATCTTGACAGAGCCCTAATCTCCCTTGATTGGCTGCAAACCCACTCTTATAGACTTTCTCTTCTTCCTAGAGTTGGTTCAGATCACTCTCCCATCTCACTTTCCTTTAGTTCCCTGATGGTCAAATGAAATTTTCCTTTTCATTTTGAGAAGATGTGGACTTCCCATCTAGAGCTAGAAGCCAAGATTTCTTCTTGGTGGAACATTGAGGTGGAAGGTACTGCAATGTTCGGGATAGCCCAAAATTGAAGAACGTGAAAAAAAACATTAAAGTTTGGAATAAGTCAGACTTTGGGCATATATTCCTAGAGAAGGATGAGAAGTTAGACTAGCTCTGTACTATCCAGGAAGAGATTTAGTTGGAGGGTTATAATGACTTGAATAGGTTTGAAGAAAGGTCAATTATATCTGATCTACATAATATCATTAGTAGGGAAGAACACTTTTGGAAGCAAAGATCAAGAGTTTATTGGCTCAAATAGGGGGACCAAAAGACCAAGTTTTTCCATTTATCCGCCTTAAAGCACTGGGCTCATAACATGATTTCTGTAACGCCTCGCCAAGGGATCCAAAGAATTAACCTAGAATTTCACTAAGTTTGGCAACATTTTTTTTTTTAAAAAATGAAAGTAAAACCATTTACAACTTATACATAGTAATGGAAGAAATAATAATAGTACAAGTGAAAGTAAACATAGCATACATACATAACAGGTTACATTCTTCATGGATCCCTTAATGTTGAATTACATCTAAATTAACTAATCATCTAACATCACATCCTCATGAAATAATAATGATACATCCAACGTACTTAAACAATATACAAGTGTCCTTTTTGAATTACATATCAGTGATTTTTTTAGTGGCAAATCTTCACCAATTGGCTATTCCGTCTCTTTGGGAAATCACAATTTGGCGAATAAAACCTACATACGGGGTCAACCTTATCGCCAAGATATTAAATAATTTGGGTCAAAATCCAAGGCTAATCGCTTATTAGTTTACACATAATTGGTCACAAATCCTGGTCCAATCGCCAATGTAATCTACATTTAAAACACAATTATTTTAAAAATTTCGCCTGCATTTCCCTAATTTTTTCTTATTAGACAATGTTATTTCACCCTTAAAATAAAATAATATTTTCCCTCAGGTTGCGCATCGCCCACCATTTTACTGACATGTGTCTCTAACTATCCCCGTTTAGCCAACTATTTTATGTTTTAGTCTTTGGGACACGTGTCCTAATTTTGAGAAGATTGAGACTTTATTGTATGTTGTTTAAAATTAGGCCCGAAATAGAACTGAAGCCATTGATCTATATTAAATCAATGATCCAAATTAATTCTTTTCACCATAAAATGACAACATTAAAAGTAATGACAACCAAGTTGGCAATAAAAAAGGGTACATCATTAATTGAATCTTAATGGATTGGAATACTACAAGTACATTATATAGTGTACACTTGGCATGTGGGCCATGGACCACTTTTGACTCTATAAATTCACCAAAAAATTAAATAATCTCTCTTTGCAAATTGACATATTATCCAACTATATTAATATTTTGTGTTATATAAAATAATTAATTCGCCTCTTACATTACAAAAATATTTATGACCAACATAAAAAATTGCCTATATTTATTTGTGTACCAAAAAAAAAAAAATTAATTTGCCACAATTATTATTAAATTTTGATACAGAAATGAAAATTTCGCCAATAGAAAATAATTCTCTTCCTTGACTCGAATGAAAAAATTGCCCTCGATTTGAAATTTTTCCTGCTAATTTAATGTTGAATTCCCCAACATTTTACATATTTTTCTTGGGAGGGGTTTCTTAAAGTTATCCCTGTTACATATCAGATTGCTCAATCATCCACTGTACATGTCACATGGTATGAAAGGCATAAAGAATATACATCCGTGTAAATAAAGTATATCATCATCCTAAATCTAACCCATGATGCAACAACATAAATGAAACCACAAATCATACATGATACATCATCATAAGAGATAACCATAAGTAATCAAACATAATTAACTAAGTACATGGTTCCTTCCAACCGTTAATAGCATCATTAGACCATCATGGGTCGTTGCCATCCCTCCATGCGTAACATCTCAAATCATCGAAGAGATCATCAGTATTAATATAGTAGGAATGTCACTCCTAAATCATACTACATCATATGCAGAAAGTAATCTAACATGCAAAGTAAAGCATAAGATATCATCATCTAACATATACAAATCATCAATATAAGGATACATTGTCCACCATCATAATCAAGAATGCATTAGCTATGATGTCACAAATGGATCTCAAATGATAAGAGTGATAAAGCACTACCACCCGACCGCGTGGAACCTAAATGGTCCACTCCCACCGTGCTGAGGAGATAATCTCAAGTCCCAAATAGGTTAACAAAATCACATAGCATAAATACTCTCTAAGTCCAAGAATCCTAAAAGTATACTAACTCAAAGGTTCCAATCACAAAATCAACATCTAATCCCAGAGGCACACAAAGACATGTAGGAAACCTACTATGCAAGCGGGAAAGTGTCATCGCACAGATCATGCTAGAGTTACCCTGGCAGTCTCCCAATAGACCCCAACCCCCTAGTGATCCCTGTGCGGCCACTAGTATCCTCTCATACAAATGAGGCATACTACAGAATGCAAGGTCGCAACCAAGCGTTCTCTCTACTCCCATCCTAGTCTGTACAAGCACTCGAGGCATGGGTGAGAACAAAACAATTATCTTTTTAGGTTCATTTAGTTAGTATTAGGTGTGTATGTTTTCACTTATTAAGAAAACTTACAATGAGTTACCCTGGCAACCTCTTAGGGCCCCGATCCCCATTGCAAGCCACTTCCTGTCACTACAAGTAGATAACCTACCCTAAGCTCATGGAATCATAAATCTTAAATCACAAAAGATAATCCACAATATAAACATCAAATCTCCATGAGTCAACTGAAAAGCATCATAGATAATCATGATCACAATAGTTCTCTATTGGCAACTGAAGGTATCCCTAATAATCACAATAATCATTGATTCTTAACAAGCAACCAAAATGCATCTCAAAATAATACTGATCAAAGACTCCAAAATGGTTGAGTCAAAACATGTCACAACATGACATCATCAAGATCAGATAACAATTTCAATTCCATCAAATGACTGAAAAGTAACTCAAGCATAATTGATCGATGACTCAAAATGGTTAAGTCAAATGTCTCATGAATCTCAGCTTCACACAAGAAGACTGGAAAGCAATAAAAAGCAATAAATACAAATATCTCATAGAGCATTCCATCACATAACCATGGATCATGACATCACACTCATAACCCCTGAGCCTCTGGTAGATGTCCTATAACTGGTCAACACTAGTCAACCCAAAGCCCAAGACAGATAGCATAGAGAATACAAAATACAAGCACATGTTTTGGTTTGCTAAAATTACATTGTTGAATAAATTGTGGAGGTCTCAGTTTTCAATTTCAATTTTAGATATTGAGTGGAGGATCATTTTGTACGTTTTCCTAACCCATGTATTGTTTTGATGGATTAAAGTTTTCCCTTCTAACTCTTAGAATTTCAATTTTCTAAATGTTATAACGTTATTTGAAAATGACCCCTATCAACTTTAAATTGTAAATTTTCAATATGAAAAATCATCTTTTCTTCATAATACAAGTCAATTAAAATAATTAAATTGAACCTATATTGTTAAACTATATTGGTATAAAATAATTGTTATTTTTAAAGAATGATCCATTAATTCAAAACATTTTAAATATAATAATTATTTATTATTAATAACATATATACATATATACTTATATACATAGATATATATATATATATATAAATATATAAATAAATACATATATATATATATATAATTATAATTATAATATTTTATAAAAACGAAATATAAAAATTGAATTACATATAACTCAACATACATTCTTCTTTTTTTTTTAAAAAATAATCGAATTTTAAAAAGTCGATGTCGTTTCAAGCGACTGTCACTAATGTGACTACCATTGCGGGTACCCTGCGACTGATGCATTTAAATGCACTGTCGTGGGTACTCTACGTAAGCAAGTACCCAACGATCATTAAAGGCACGGGGTACAGGGGGGTGCGATCCGCCCCACCCAAATTTATATAAACTTTCTTTATAACATTTTCGAAATCGCATTTCACAGATGCGAAATGAAATTTGAATTTTTAATGAAAATTCTCGACTGCGATTCTATATTCGATTTTTCAGTATATATACACCAACGACCATTAAAGGCATAGGGTATGGGGGGGGGTGCGATCCGCCCCACCCAAATTTATATAAACTTTCTTTACAACATTTTTGAAATCGCATTTCACAAATGCAAAAAGAAATTCAAAATTTTAATGAAAATTCTTGACTGTGATTCTATATTCGATTTTTTAGTATATATATATATATATATATATATATATATATATATATATATATATATATATATATATATGTATATATATGCACATATATATGTATATATATGCACATATATATACATATATATATACATATACATATATATATACATGTATGTATATAGATATATATGTATATATATGTATATGTATATATCTATATACATACATGTATATATATATGTATATATATATATATACATATATATGTATATATATATATATACATATATATGTATATTATATATATACATATATGTATATAGATATATATGTATATATATGTATATGTATATATACATATATGTATATAGATATATATGTATATATATGTATATGTATATATATATATGTATATATATATTTGCAAATTTTTTATTAAGCATCGTAACATATTTACAATAAACACACACACTCATATATATATATATATATATATATATATATATATATATATATATGTATGTATGTATGTATGTATGTATGTATGTATGTATGTATGTATGTATGCAGATCTGAAATAAACATGTATATTTCTATGGATCATATACACAATTTTTGTTAAAGGGCTTCCAAGAAAACTACTTGTTCTCTAATTATACCCACTAATTTCTCTAATCGATTTACTTATAAATTTTAACCCTAGTCCATAGAATTCTCTGATCTATGCTTGTGGGGTTTTCTCACATAAGAATTGAATATCCAAGACTAGATTGAAAGAATTGGAACAATCACACATAGAATCCTCAAAAAGTATTCAGAAGACACGAAGAAGACAAGAAGTGCAAGAAGCAGAAATAACATAGGTAAAATCACAAGAGTCTACCCAGATCCTGATGCTAATTCACTTGTCCTAAAAACCTGTAGAGCAAGCTCCTTCCTTCTCCCACGTTCTCGAGTCCTCCAAAAACACTCTCCAAATGCTCTCCCTAAGCTTCTAGGAGTGCCTGAATATAAAGAATTCTCAGTAAGCACCTAGAATGTCTCTAGAAACAACCAGAAGGTGTTGACAACTAAGCATGAGTCTATTCCAGCCTTCTAGATGAGTCGTAAGGTTGTAGACACCATGTGCTTAATTGGTGCACTAACTCTTGTGCTATTGACATATGTGCAATCAAGAGGTGCATTTACTCCTAGGCATGCTTATAACTTTTATTTTATTTTTCTTATAACTTTTATTATTATTATTTATTTGTTACTTTATTATTATTTTTATTATTTTAATTTTAATTTCTAATTTCTTTTATTTAATTCTTTTCTCAATTAATTTCTATTTAATTAATTATAATCAAAATATCAAAGATCATGATATTATATTAATTTTTCCAAATAATTAATTTATTAATTAATTCTATTTATTAAGACTTAATTAATAAAAAATTCACCATAGACCTCCAAGATAAAATATGAAAACCCATCATAGAACAATTCATACAAAATCAGTCTAAAGGGTTAAAAATCATGAATTATGTCATCTGACACATTCGAAAGGTAAAATATCTAGATACTTGTCCTATCTCTCTAGGACAAATGGTTTAAGGGTTTGGGATTTGGACTTGAGAATTTATCTCCCTTCTCTTATCATTGAGATAGTGTAATGGGGTATGCTCATCCTGGCAATTTAGGGAAGTCGATACCCGGTACCTGCAACCTGCATAAAAACCATGCATGTACATACTATATATATATATATATATATATATATAATGCTAAGTTAAACAGGCAATGGTAGAAAGTGGTGCATCGTGTAGATCCCGACTAGCAGGTGACTACGACTCCCTTCCTTAACCACATCAGAAACGCCATACATAAGAAAAAACACCCACACCATACACATGCAAGTATGGGGTAAGTATCCATAATAAAACACATGTGATAATAAACCATCTAACTAATCATCATCAATAACTGAAAGCAATGTAACAATCATCATGCATACATAAAATGTAGAGTCTAAATAATCTCATCTGTTGGGTGATGCGACGTGCTCCCCTGCCCACAGGTGGTTAATTATGTGGTGTTCCATGTTCACTAATAGTCATGGCTTTTGGTGCAATGACAAATGGGCCCTACAAGTGGTATCAGAGCCTAGTTTTGGCCTGGTCATGGGTTCAAATCTCCCCGGTGCCTTCCTGACCTGCGTAAGCACCTGGTATGAGCATCGAGGGGGAGATTGTTGGGTGATATGACGCGCTCCCCTGCCCACAGGTGGTTAATTATGTGGTGTTCCATGTTCACTAACAGTCATGGCTTTTGGTGCAACGACAAATGGGCCCTACATCATCATACATCAACTGAATCCATAACATAGTGTTTGATAGTCTCAAAACAATGCTACTAATCCATCAACATAAAACTAGTCTAACATAGTCCGATAATAATAGCAACAATATGTCCAGAAAGATGTGAACGAGGGTAGGCACTACAATTTCTTACATCAAAAGGGGGCAGACCTTGTTTACCAAGGAGAATGAGATTGCGGATGAAGCTGTGAATTTCTTCTCTTCTCTTCTTTCTAAGGATCCTTATCTCTCCTTGATAGAACAAGAGGACATCTTAAATGCTATACCCTCATTGTTGCAAGATCACCATAATTCTACGTTGAAGGCTATCCCTTCTTTGTAAGAAATTTACCAAGCCCTTTCTTCCCTTCCTGGTGATAAAGCTCCTAGCCCGAATGGTTTTTCAACTTTCTTTTTTTAGATATACTACGAGGTGGTCAAAAGGGATGTTGTGAAGATTGTGCAAGAATTTTTTGGAGCTAGGAACCTCTTGAAAGAACTCAATGCTACTTTTCTACTGCTTATTCTGAAAATCCTCAAGACTGACTCGATGGACAAGTTCAAACCCATTAGCCTTTGCAACTCTTTCTATAAAATCATCTCAAAAGGTTTGACTACTAGGATTCTTAGTGTCCTTCATTTGATTAACTCCCTGCAGCAAACTGGTTTTGTCCTAGGGAGATAGATTCTTGACTCTATTATTATGGTCCATGAGGTGATTCATTCCTTGGAAGCTAGAAAGAGAGAAGGATTTTTGCTTAAATTAGACCTATCTAAAGCTTATGATAGGGTGGACTGGAATTTCTTGATGGCTATCCTTCAGGATTTTGGCTTTGATTCCTAGGTTTGTAAACTTATCCTTTAGCTTGTCTCAACCCCTTCTTTGTCTATTTTGGTCAATGGTTCCCCCTCAAATTTCTTTTTTCCCTCAAGAGGGTTGAGATAGGGTGACTATTTATCCCCTGTTCTCTTCATCATTATGGTAGAGTGCTTGGGGAGGTTAATTCTAAGGAAAAGATAGGGTGGGAGCCTGCATGGCCTCAAGCCTTCTTTCGGGAAAACCTCTTTCACCCATTAGCAATTTGTGGATGATACTATCTTGGGTGGAGATGCCTCGGTCCGAGAGGCTAGAGTGCTTAAAGGTTTGCTCAATTCCTACATGAGTGGTTCAAGCCAGGCTATTAACTGGGATAAAAGCTTGGTCTACTTTATCAACACACCTTTGGAGAGATAGAGGAAAATTTCTCATATTTTGGGTTGTGTTGTTGGTTCTCTTCCAACAAATTATCTTGGTATGCCACTGGGATCCAAACCTCTGGAATCCTTCTGGAATGGTATCATTGATAGATTCAACAAGAAGTTAGTTGGTAAAGGAGGCACCCTTAGTCAAGTAGGTAAATGTGCTTTGCTGAAATCTACTCTTCAAAATCTCCCTACTTATGCCCTCATCCTCTTTGGGATCCTGGTCAAGCATGCTGATAGAATGGAGAAGATTCAGAGAGACTTCTTATGGATAGGTGTTGAAGATAATAAGAGATATCATCATGTTGTTTGGGATCATGTCTATCTCCCTAAATGCTATGGTGGTCTTGGCATTAGAAAAATCAGACATCTCAACAATTCCCTATTGGCCAAGCAGATATGGCACATTTTTCAAAGCTCAGGAGAATGGAGGGACATAATGGTGGAGAAATATCTGAGAAGGCAATCCCTCAATTTTTTTCTTACTGTGGCTAAGATACCTCAAGGATTTTACATATGGAATGCGATTTTAAAAGAATTTTTTTTGGCAAAGTCTAAGGCAAATTAGAAAGTAGGAATTGGTGAAAACATTTTTTTCTGGCAGGATAATTGGCTATGCCAAGGACCTCTTATTGACCACCCCAATTATGGGAGATGGGAAAAATTATGTATAAGAAGATTTGGTCTGAAAGTTAGCGACTACAGAGCTGGTCAAGGATGGCAAGACATGTCCTTAGTCTCTTAGGACCTTAAACCTTTGATGATTACTCTGAATGCAATGATCCTTAATAACAAGAAGGACAAAGTCATTTGGGGAGATAACTCAAATGGGTAATACTCTATTGCTTTAGGTTACTTCTCGATGTGGGATAGATTGGAGAAACCCATCTGGGCTAAGGCCTGGATTCCTGTTCTTACTCCAAAAATTAACATATTATTTTGGCTACTTCTCCAAGACAAAGTGCTTACCTTGGATAACTTGGCAAAGAGAGGTTAGATTATCCCTAACAGGTGTAGCCTTTGTAAGCAAGATTTGGAAATGGTTAACCACCTCTTTATTCATTGTACCTACTCTTTCGAAGTTTGGAATCTTTTGACCAAGGACTATGGGGTCAGTTGGTGCATCCCGACTAACATCCAAGAGTTCTTTGGACAATGGAATAGTGTGCACATCAAAATGAAGACTTAGATGTTATGCTCTTGGTCTCTTCCACATTTCTGTTGAGTAATATGGAAAGAGAAAAATAATCGTATCTTTAGAGACAAGGAATCCCCTGCTTTTATTATTGCAAAAAAAATAGAAGGATTAATGAAGGAGAATTTTGCAACCTAAAAAGGAGGAGATATAGAAGAAGGAGGAAAAAATATAGAAAAGAAAAAGGATAGGGATAGGAAAAGATAGGAGACAAGGTGGCTTCTTCCCCCCGAAGACTGGCATAAAGCCAACTTTGACAGGGCAGTTTAAGGGAATCCTGGTCCTACTGGTTATGGAGGAATCATCAAAAATAGCCATGGGGGTGGCATTGTGGCTTTTTCTTATCCTCTTGGGACTCAGTCAAACCATTTTGCTGAGGCCAATGCAGTTTGTCACATTGTTAATTTGGCCCTAGCTTTTGGGATCGACAACCTTTGGCTGGAGGGGGATTTTTTAAATATTATTAATTGTTTAACTAGTCAATCATTGCCCTCTTAGACTATTGCAAATGTGGTGGAGGAGATAAAATCTAACTTGGGAAAATTTTAAAAGGTCCATATAAACCATGTATATAGGGAGGCCAACTCAGTCACAGACTGGTTTGCAAGTGAAGCGATAATAAAAAAACATGGAGATGACGTGGCATAACGGAAAAAGCTTTCCAGGGGCTATGAAAGAATTAATATCTCTGGAATGTATCTAGGGAAGTATGAAGGTAATCCAATTATAATTATGGAAAGTTTTGTAAGATTGCACGTCGGACAAGGCATAAATGAGAATCATGTGAAGTTATTAATTTTCCATCATATCAAGTACGTGTGGCATGCTTTATGGATTGATTTGCCTTCTACCATTTTATTTTCCAAATGTAAAATATTTTTTGGGGTTTGAAAATAGAAGGAAGCTAAAGTTTGTGAGAGAACAAGAAGTAGGTGCAAGTTTTTTGAACCAGAGCACATTATGGCTGGGGAGAGAACTAGGAAGGAGCTGATGGGGGAGGTGGAAAACTGGAGGAATAACTTGAAGGTATGGCCTAAGCTAGAGAAGGTTTTCATTACAAGATTGATGGAAAAACTCCATGGTTTCAATAATGAGGTCACCAAGACAATGGTGAAATCCTGGAAGGATGGATGAGTTAAAATTGATGGGGTTATACATCAGGTTAATGATGAAGTGATTGCCCATGTTGTGGAGATCTCCTTGGAGGGGTTAAAATTCTTCAGAGACAAGAAAATGTCGACCAACGTAGTCAAGGACTTTGTGAAGGATGAGGATGAAAGGAAGAAAATCATGAAGACTGAGACATACTATGAAACAGAGTCCATTAAAAAGATTTGGAGGTATGTCTAAAGGGTTATTATCGAATATATATCCCTGGATACTAGATTCGATAGGGTCATAACTCATCGTTTTGTTCTATTAAATCACTTTAGGCATGGGATAAAGATTTATTTTCCTTTTTATCTTTTCACCTCCATGAGCAAGGGCATTGAGGATTTTTAAAAAGAAAACCACTACTAACCCATCCCTTCATGAGGGGTTGCTCCTTCTGGTATATGAGTACTTAAGGACTCATACCAGGGGAAAATCCCTCGATGAAGCTAGGAATGTTTCTGAGGAAACAGAGAGCTCAGATTCTGAGGAAGTTCAAAGCATAAAATTAGAAGATGAGGAAACCTCCCCCTCTAAAGGCAAGAATTCAAAGGAAAGGGAGAAAGTCTCTCCCTCTGCCAGCATTGCTCCCAGTAGAAAAAGCCCTAGGGGTTTAACCCCTAACCCCAACAAGATTGAGGAACAAGAGGAGGAGGAGCATAGCATTGAAGAAGAGGATATGGAATCAGAGGAAGAGGTTAAGGGAGAGGATAGTGACAAGGTTGAGGAAGACATGACTGTTACACTAGGGAATCCTAAGAAAAGGAAGACTGAGGAGGCTTCACTGCTAGAAGAAAGAAAAGACCAAACTCCTTTGTTCTTGGGCCCTATCCCTTCTATTTCATTATCATAGGGGAAGATAATTTCTCTGGTGGAAGATAGTGGGGAGGTGGTTTTGAAAGATAGGAGGGGATCATGAAGAAATTTTAACTCTAAATTAGCGAAGATGGGGATAGTCAGAGAAACGATGAGCCCCCAAGTAATGGAGGAAAAAGATGGTAAAGTCCATTTTGATGAACTTCTAGACTTGATTCTTCTTGCAATCTTTGACAATGTGAGAGAATATGGGCTCAACCTGCTCAACAAAGCTAAAAATAGCATGATAGATAATTTTTGCTCTATCAAATGGCTATTTCATGAGATAGAAGAGCTCAAGGAGAAAACGAGCTAGAAGGATGGCCACATGAGAAGCAACAACCAGGGACACCATGCTGACTAGGAGGATCATATCTCAATTGTTGAAAAAAGAGTCCTAAGGATGGAGACTTCTAATCAGAATCTGGCTAATTAGGTGATTACAACCTTGAACACCCTGAATGAGAATATCAATAGTTTGGGTGATTCTCTGAAGGAAGCTGGCTTTGGCAGGGGAAAAGAAGAAAAGGCCAGTATGGATTGTGGGAAAACCAAGGAAGAAAAGAAAGAGACCAAGGGATCAATAGATGATTAGAACCAGGACCAAGTGGGCATAGACAACTAGAGGGCCAATGAAGCTGCAGAGACTCTGCAGGTTCTAGATAGGGAGAACTAATAGTTTTAGTTTTCATTTTTTGTTTCATCCTTATCTAGGGTTACTAGTTTTTATTTCCTGGCCGCAGGCTTGCCTTTTGGTTTTGGCTTTTTATAAGCAGATGCATGCTAGCTGGACTTTACTTTTTATTTATATTTTAGATATTAAAAACATTTGGGTTTCAAGATCCCTGTAAATCCTATTTTACTTAATCAAAAACAATATACAAATGGTCTATTAGAATATAAACTACCTTTGCTTATTCATATATCTATTATTTCTCTTTCTCTATCTTTTTCTTACTTGGTTGATTCTCCCTTTCACCAATTATGCTTCTTGTCTTATCTTTACTTTTCTCAGTTCACCTAGCTCAACTCTTTACTCCTTTTACTTCAACAAATTCACACTTCTCAACAACCTTCAATCATATCTTTATCAACATCATCAACTCTTGATCAAAAACCAACATTAGCCAACATCAAATTTGAACCAAAAACCTAAAGTTGTCTCCAACATCTCCTTAAATAGTTTTCTCAATTCTTCCAAATCCTTTCATCTTTTTTCACTTAATCATCATTTTCAATCTTAAGTTCATAATAAAATTCCTTCTTCAGAGAATTTAGACCTATTTTGAACCAAGAAGGTAGACCTAATTCTTATTTTAGTGAAAAGTTGAATGATGTCAAAAGAAAATATTATGTTTATGATTAGGAATTATATGTTTTAGTTCAAGCATTGAAGAAGTGGAGACACTATCTTCTCCTAAGTAGTTTGTTTTGCATACTAATCATCAAGCTTTTCAATATTTGAATAGTCAAGAAAATTTAACCAAAAGAATTTGAAATGGATTGAGTTTTTGTAGAGTTATACATTTGCTTTTAAACAAGGGAGTGGGAATTCTAATAGAGTTGAAGAGATCTTAGTGGAAGACAACTTTTACTAACAGAGATTCAAATTGTGGTGGTTGGGTTCAACAAACTCAATAATTTCTATCATGAGGATCCCAATTTTGGTGAAGCTTGGAGAGCTTGTACATAACCTATTACACTTTATTTAGAGGGGAAATGACACCAATGATAACAATGCAACTCTCTCCCTAATCCATTCAATACAAGAGAAAGAGGGGCTTCCAAGAATAACTCTTAATAAGCCCTAAATTTGATTAGTAATAACCTCAAAGAGGATAATAGGATACCAATGCAAAATCTAGAGACTTGTCAAGGAAGTACACTAGCAAGGTTCTCTTTCATGCAATATACGCAAGAGATATGGCAAATGTAGATCAGCAATATACAAAAATACCCAATAAATATATGAAAGTAAGTATATGCTAAGAAGGAAAATAATAGATAAAATAATCACCTTAAAAAATTTAGTGGAAGATATAATTAAACTTTAAAAGTTGCACATCTTAACCTTTTTTTGAATATCTGACCATGGATCTCAGAATGAAATGATGAAAGGAATAGAACCCATAAATTGTTCAGGCAAAAAGAAGAAAGGACTAAGTCAACCTGGAGGAAGGACATCTTTCAAAGTGGTTAATTTAGTTTGGTAACTTTGTAACCAAATTCTCCAAAAAGCCCTCAGGGAGTTGGTTCTAGATCTATAAGCTCCAAATTAATATCCTACAAATCTATAACAAATTTTTTGTGTGTGGGTTAGTGGACATAAAAGAGTTTGTCTTGGTCATCCCCTTGTTTTGGTGATTTTCACCTCCACAAATAGCTATTAGGAAAAATGTCATGTGTATGTGTGTCCTAGATGTGTAGATCTAGAATGTAAATATGAAAAAATGCTAATGATTTACTCCATGAGTTGAACCCTATCATGTAAGTGTGCATGAATGCAAATGTATGAAGTTGCAAGTAATCTAAACTTTCCTCTAAAATACTCAAAAGTATCCTTTTGAAGAGATTTTATTAATATATCTACTAATTGCTCCTTAGTTTGGACATATTCCATTTGACCTTTTTTCTTGCACTTTCTCCCTCAAAAAAGTAATACTTAATGGATATGTGATTTATCTTTGAGTCAATAACTAGGTTATTTGATATATTAATGGTACTTGTATTGTCACAACTTATAACCACCAGTTTCATCACCTTGTTATAAATACCTTCGAACAATTGTTTAATCCACACTATTTGTGTGTACTTTAATGTTACAACTACATATTCAGCTTCTACTATTGATTGAGAGATACAATTTTGCTTCTCATTGGCAGATGTTACCAATCTTCCTCCAAGAAAGAATGCACCTCCAATTATACTCTTTCTATCATCTATATTTCCTGCCTAGCCAACATCTATGAAGACATTAAGTTCAAAGATTCCTATGTGAGGATAACATAAATCATATTTCTCAATACCCTTCAGGTATCTAAAAATCCTCTTTACAACAACCATGTGTGACTCTTTAGGATTGATAGAGAGTATAGTCACTATCCTTACTGCTTGTGCAATGTCTGGTCTCTTGTGCACCACATACTATAGTTTATCAATCATGGACCCATAAAGTGTTTGATTTACTTCTAGACTCTCATCTTATTTTGATAGTTTACAATTAGTAACTATTGAAGTGTCCACCAATTTGGACTCTTCAAGTCCAAAAGTCTTTGAAATCTCCCTCTGAACATACTCTATTTTACTTACAAAGATTCCACCCTTTAATTGAGATACTTGTAGTCAAATGAAGAACTTTATCTCTCTTATCATGGACATCTCAAATTATTTCTTCATTTCTTCAACAAATTTCTTTCTCATGTTATCATCTCCTCCAAAGATGATATCATCTACAAATATTTCCAAAACTAGTAACCCAACTCCTATTTCCTTTTTCATAATTGATATTGTCACTTTTCCTAACAAACTCAATCTTAATTAGATATGAGTGAAGTTTCTCATACCATGCACAAGGTGCCTATTTCAGTCCATATAGGCATTTCTTCAATTTGTACATTTTTTCCATTCTATCTTTTGATACAAACCCCTTGGGTTGTTCTATGTACATTTCCTCCTTAAGGACTCCATTTAGGAATGAAAGGAATGAAGACTTCATATCCATTTGATATACCTTGAATCTTTTGAAAGATGCAAATACATATAGGAGTATCCTAACTCCTTCCAGTTTGGCCATAGGTGCAAAGGTCTCCCCATAGTCAATTCCTTCTTCTTGTGCATATCCTTTGCAAACAAGTTTGGCCTTGTTCTATATTACTTCCCCATCTTCATTCATTTTGTTCCTATATACCTATTTTTATGTCAATGATAATTTTTTCCTTTGGTTAGGTAACTAAGTTCCATGTCTGAGTATTTTATATTTGTTCAGTTTATTTCTCTATGGTCTTAATCCAATATTCATCCTTCAAGGCTTCTTTTCGTTGCCTTGGGCTCAACTTGTAGATGGGTAATCTCTCTTTCCTTTCTCCTTGACATCACCCCAAACTCCTTATCTCCAATTATTTGATCAACTAAGTGGTGTCTTCTTACATAATTAGCTATCACTACTTCTTACATTGGTGCATCAATTGTTGGCTCTTTACATTGAACTACTTCTTTTTGTACTTGTTCTTGTGTAGCTTCTACAGGTTCTTCTACTATAGGTGTATGTAGTAGTGTGTATATGAACTACTTGTAGTCATATGATTCTCTATTACTTCCTTCATCATTTTGTACTAAGAACTCATCTACTTTCACATTAGTAGACTCCACTATCTTATTTATCTTGGTGTTAAAACATCGCTTAGCCTTGCTTTTTATGAAGTACTCTCAGAAGATTACCTCATCACTCTTAGGCTCAAACTTTCCTTGGTACACATCCCTCTTTATATATAACATTTACTTCCAAACACTTTAAAATAACTCACCAATGGTGAGTGTCCAAACCATAACTCATAGGGATTTTTATGTGTATCTTTCTTTACTTTTACCCTATTCAGGGTATACATTGTTGTGCTCACTGCTTCCCTCCACTAGACTTGTGCAATATTCTTTTGTATCAAGAGAGTTATAACACAATCTATGATTTTTTGGTTTCTCCTTTCATCAACACCATTCTGTTAGGGTGTTCTAGGGGATGCCATCTACCTTTTGATGCTATGCTCTTCATAGTAACTCATGAAGTCTTGTGAGGTGAACTCACCTCCCATATATGATCTTTCAAGTAAAAAATCCACATCATCTTAGAAAAATCATCTATGAACAACATAAAATATCTATCACTAGAGATACTCCTCATGGGACCACATAGGTCAGAGTGCACTATCAGTAGTATGTGTTCACAAGAAAATAATTTAGTAGAAAAACTTGAATTGGCTAACTTACCTAGTAGACAATCCTTACACATAGCATTATTAGGCTTAGTGATTGAAGGCAAGTCTCTCCCACATTTCTTTCTTCCTATGTTTACAATGTTGTTAAAATTTGTATACATTATAAATTTATAGAGTAAATTATATGAGATCTTCTCATTCTATATTTTTTGTAATGATTCATTTGAGACCCTTAAAGAGTGAGTAAATTCATGGAGAATTCCTAAAACTCCAACAATATTGGGATCCAAAAAAAAGAAAGTTGAACCTAGAAAAAAACTAAATGTTTATATATGGTTAATATTGTTAAGTAATAAATTTGTTTCTATTTTAAATTAATTTCCCTTAATATGACTTTCTATTTGAGAAACTCATTTTTAAGGATTATCTTCATATGTAACTCGACCATTTTTTTCTATTTTAATTTGTTAAAATAAAGATAGAATTATTTATGTAGCAATTATGTGTCCATTATTTTCGAAGTAATGAAAACCTCCTCTAATTTAGACATTAGATTGTGGTGGGGAACCCCATAAAATCAGTTAATATTTGATGCTAAAAAAAAATCACTCATTCAAAAGTTCACAATCAAATTAATAATATGTAACTGACAATCTAATTAATACATGATAATGAAAAAATGTATATATTTTAATGACCAATATAGCGACTAATAATTTAGAATAATAACTTGAAACTTTATCCCCTCTCTCAATATATTACTCTAGGTATATTCTAACCATTTCACCTTATTGAAATAAAATTATTGATCTTAAAAATTACTAATATTATTGTAATCACATCCAAGTCATATATTTAAGCTGATAGGCTTATATGTGGGAACTTTGTTTCAAGGTTTTGCACTTGTTTATTGAAAAATTGTTAGACTCACGGGAAGCTTTTCGCAATTTGTCAGCCAAAGTGAGATGCCCAATCAAAAAAACATTTATATTCTTGCCCTTTTATTTCTTTCCTTTAACTTTCCCTCTTGGGTTGCATACTATAGTTTTTTCCTTTTGCTACAATTGTTTGGGGATTTCACTATTTTTATCCTTTTGCATCAGCTATTTGGGGATTTTTAAATTCATTTCCTAAATTTTATATAGTGGTGGTAATGGCTATAGTTATGTTGTTCATTCTTACTCTATTTGGTGGATATATATATATATATATATATATATATATATATATATATATATATATATATATATATATGAATGCTATTAAAGATTTTTATTTGTGAATTCTTCATCGCTGAGATTTAATAATTTATTTACACCCAGCTTCTAACCTTTCCCAAATTTGTTTTCCTATTTATTGCTGTAATGCAATTTCTCCTTCAAAGTTTAAATTCATTTGCTACTCTTGGCAATCTTGTAAAGTTTACCATGCTTGGTTGCCCAGAGATTTGACATTGATTTGTGTGATCTTTGTCACTTACACATAGCGCATTGATTTGAGACAACTTTGGGAACTTTGTTTCTTTTAAGAAAGGCTATGAATTTTTTCTAGTGAAGTTGTGGAGAAGACAATTTCAAGTGTTTTATTAGGTTGTGTTTTTCCTTCTCTTTGTTTATGGTTTGTGTTGCTTAGTACTTGAAATATCAAACAACTTCAATTTAATAATCATCAGCTGTACATGAAACCTAACGCATAAAGTTCCTCTTCTATAGGAATATGCACTTGCTCTAGATTATGTCATTGTTGCATTTTTTTAGTTTGTATATAGTTGGAAATATAGGATATAGTTGACATTTTAATTTATCACAATGTAGAGGTTGTAAATGGATTGCATGAGATTGAATTAGTCATTAATTAGTGTAAAATTCTTTCACAAATCTTACCATTATTATTTTAGTCATTATGTATCAAGGTTAGTAGGTTTTAAGAAATTAGAAATATGACATAATATTTCATATTTCTATCAGTCGTAATGAAAATTCATTGGAAGAAAATTGTTGTAAAGAATGATATTAATAATCACTATTCGTAGTTACAATCTTAAAAATACACATTTAAAATGATTAATGTTTCTATTTTTTATTTTTTATTTGGTAATTTAAATTTTAAAAATAGTACATATATTTTTAGAATGAAAATAAGTATAGAAAGATTATTTATTTATTATGTAGTAACTTAAATTTGGAAAAAAAAAAAAAAAATTTCTAAAACATATTTAAAAGTATAGAAAGTTGTCAATGGGCCCTTGGTCTATTGGTGAAGTTGAATGACTCACAAAGAGCCCACTAGGGATCAAGTCTTGTTGAGTGCAGGCTTTGACATTATAAGGGCTGAGGCCAGGATCATGCCCTGGGTGATTTTGACAGCATGGATGCCTGTCAGTCCTTGGCTCTAAGCTGAAGAGGTTTCAGGCAAGTGTGGGCCCATATTGGATTCTTAAATCTTCAAGTGATGGCCTTCATTGGTCGGTAGATCATAGGCCAAGTGCCTCATAGGTTTGAACCCTCCATCAAAAAAAAAGTATAGAAAGTTTCTATTAATATCTAAATTATACATAAAAACTTAGTTTTGAAAAAAAAAATTCTAAAAAATATTTAAAAGTATAGAAAGTTTCTATTAAAATCTACATTATACTATTCATGAGTCAATTTTTTAAAATTAAAATTTTAGAATATAAATATTTAAAATTTGTAATAAAATAGAAAGATTTTATTATGTAGAAAAGTATAGAAAGATTATATTAAAATCTAGATTATGACTCTCTTTTTTAAAGCTTGAGATTATTATATTTAAACATACATTATATATATATAATTATTAATGTTTCTATTTTCTATATAACAATTTATTTTTTTAATATGTAAATAATATATAGAAAACACCTAACAAAAAATAAAATTAAAGTGACTAAAAAATAAATACAAAATAATTATATAGATTTTACTATCTTGTTACTCTAAACTTGAATATTTATACACATTACAAAACTAAATGTATTTTTACAAACATCCTAATTCCAATGATTATCAAATGTCAATATATCAACAATTTTTGTGCACTTTCTAATTTATTTATTAATTACATTTAAATTGTCAATTAGTGGTTCCATAGCCACTTTCAAGCATAGTCACTTTCTCTACAAGTCAACTATCACTTAAAATGTAATAACACATTACATTAAACATATCACTTCTATTGGATTCTCATTGCACGTACAAAAACGTGCAACTATTAGTATAACTACAATCATATTTTCTCCTTTTTAATTAGCCAATAGGTTATTTTATGTGGGAGTGACCTCCCATCGGATTCCTCATGCCTCCCACCAGAAAACATGATTTATCACTGGATTTCTCCTGTCACTCGCTTGCAAAAACAACTTTTCCACCGAAAATATTTGTTGTTTTTTTCTCACACAAACTACTTTTAGCGCCTAATTTAGTGTTGTTCTCATTTTTTTCAAACCCATTTTTATAGCGTGCAGAAGCCCATTATACCCAACAGGCTCACAATTATTAGAGGCTCGTAAATATGTTTTAGTACATGTCATGTTGTAGAAAAAATACAACCATTCACCATTGTTAGTCCTTGTCATCCTAGGCTGGGACTAAAGTTTTTGGTGCTCTATTTTGCATTTGTTCTTGCCTCGATTTATGTGTAATAATATTTGTTAAGTAGTTTTTATCAAACTCAATTTTTTGGTATAAATTTTAGATTTTTTCATTAGCTCCCATGTAATTTCTTGGTGATCTTTTCTAATTTCTTGAATATAGATTTTGGCAAAAAATTAGTGGCAAGTAGTGGGAATGGTGCATGTCGTGGAAAGAAGTGGGAAGACCTGTGCAGAATAGTGGGTGTGGCCTTCTACATGTGTAGCACTTTGCATGTAATTCTTACATTGACCACATCGCCTTTCAACTTCCAGTTTATATTCTCTTCTAGTCTATGCTCTCTGGCAATTTATTTTCTCAATTTGATCCAATGGTATTGTACTTAAATTATTTCTATTTTTCTTTAAAAAATTATGTCTTATGGCATTGTTTACCCTGGAAATAGTATAGGCCCTTAGGGCCTATTTGTTTGTTGGAATAGGAATAGGAAAATAGGAATAGGAAATGTATTCTCTGTTTGGTACCCCAAATCGAAATAGGGAATAGGTAAACATATTCCAATTTTGTCCCTAAAATGAGCATATGTCCATTCCAAAAAAGAGTTGTTATTGGAATGGGCCATTCCTATTCCAAATCTGATTTATTTTTTTGTTAATTTTTTTTAAAAAATTAATTATTTTTTTTTTAAAATGAAAAAATATATATATATATATATTCTAACATTTTATTTTTTATAAACCTTTTTTTACAATTTTTTTAATTATATCTATTTGTTTAAAAAATGAAATAAATTGTATTTCTCATTAACTTCAATGAATAAAATAAAAATGAAAATAAATTAACCATTTTACCATTATTGAAAAAATTAACCAAAAAATAATAAATTAAAACAAAAAAATTTAAGGGAAATATTTTTTTTAAATACAAAATTTAACCTTATTCCAATTCCATTTTTGTACAACCAAACAATGGATTAACATATTCTCATCGAATTCCAAGTGAACCAAATAAGATTGGAGTTGCCCTTTTCTATTCTCATTCCCCATTTCCATTCTTATTCTAATTTTCTATTTTAATTTTCAATTCCTATGCCAACAAATAAATGGGCCCTTAGCTCCACCCAATTTTAGTTTGCAAGACAAATCAAGAAATACTAAAGGAAATCGTTGGAACGATAGAGGGATTGAAGTTTATGTTTATGGGTATTGAAATAGGTAAGCCTTTTGAAGTAATATTATTATCATTTCCATTTTTCTAGTTGTGTTGGTCTATTGTTTATTAAATCATAATACATCTAAATTCTTGTTCTCCCCTCCTCCTTCTTTTGTTTCATCTAGTATTGGGAATCCAATTCTTTTTCTTCACTAGAATTACTTTCATTTGTTAAAATCCCTTTGAAAAAAAATCAATTTGTATTCAAATATTTTAATTTGGCTAGATTGATGCCTGAAAAGTTTGTCAAATATGGCTCTATAGGCCATTAATACTCTCTTCGACGCTTATGCTTTCTCCATTTTGTGTGTCCTCTTGTTCAGTATGCTGAGTGCATACCCAAATAGCCCATTTCAGTCACTTGGAATAGAATTCCTAACTATCGATAGGCTTGAGGGGAAATAATTAGAGTGTTTTCACTACTTCATTTCTTTATTCGTGTTTGTCAAAGTGCATACTCTATGCTTGAGAGGAAATAATTGTGTAGCCTAAATTACTTCATTTCTATCTTGGTGTTCATCAGATTGTATACATTTTGTTGCTCACACCCTCCTCTTTATTAGTGCAGGTGTGTGACCTCTTTTGCTCATATTCCTTATATTCTTATCTATGCACTATGGCAATTGCACATTCTTCAAGGCCCCGTTTGTTTGCTGGAATTAACCTGGAATAGGGAAACAGGAATAGAAAAATTGGAATAAATCTATTCCAATTTTGGCCCAAAATGAGAATAAATCGAATTCCAAAAAAAAATTAGAATTCGATTTATTCTCATTTTGGGCCAAAATTGGAATAGATTTATTCCAATTTTCCTATTCCCGTTTCCCTATTCCAGGTTAATTCCATCAAACAAACGGGGCCCAAATTATTATTTCCTTCAATAGATTCACTACACTTTTTTCATTCTCGCATCTCTCTTTTGTTTACAACCTCATTTCTTCAAACTATAATTTCATTATTATTTCCTTGAATAGATTTACTACACTTTTTTCATTCTCGCAACTCTCTTTTGTTTACAACCTCACTTTTTAATCTAGCTTCTTGTTGAATGGGAGTCTACACTTTGAAATCTAAGTAGCACTGGAAATTTTCATCGACTTCAACAAGTCCACATGAATTGGGATAACTAAGACTAAAGTTGTCATCACTAGTTTGATTTCTATTTTGTATTATTTACATGTTAGATGTAGCTAAGAGCTATCTTGACAGTGTACTATTTTAGAACATTTTATTATTGATGGAAAAACAATCAAAATTTCCTTTTCCATCTTGGCTTAAATCTTAGAAGTATAAATCACTTTACGCTATAATCTTTGTATATGACTTTACATCAACACAAGTTTTCATCAATTTCAAGAGGGATCTTGAAATTATGGGAGATATGCATAAAATGTAATCAGTATTTTAAAAAAAATTGGGAACTAATCTCTAACCAAATTATTGTGGCACATTAAAACATCAATTGGCTTTCAGTAAGATGGGTAGAATTAGTCATGATGTTATTCTATTGAGATAATCTCAATTTTTAGGTAAAATACTCTTTATGTGAGTTTACATTCTCTGAAGATGGGGTTTCTTCTATACAAAAATCAATTACACTTCATATTCTCTTGATCAAGAATGTATAAAATAGTCAGGGAACCTTCTTCCTAAAATAAATCGGTTCAATATGGAAGAATATGTGGTGTCACAATGATATTTAAAACTTTTGAAATTGATTTTGTTTTCAAAGCTAAAATCTAAGTGTGGAATGTTTTTGGGAATGATAATAGATAAAGTTTTCCTTATATTTAAAATATTTTGTAATTTATTTAACAAAATTAATTGAAGTTTTTTTATCTTCTTTTTATTTTGTACTATATATTTAAGAACATTCTATATCGTTTCTATGATTTTTTTATTTCTTCTTATTTACATTCTTGTTTAATTCTTAGAGTTGGAGCCATTTTAAAATATTTTATTCTTGTTCTATTTCTTGATATAATTCATATAGTTTTTTATTGTAATAGTTTCTTGATTTGATAGTGTAGTATTATTTTCTAATCAATGTTTCAGATTAATTACACATTATGATTTTTTTTTTAAATTACCAAAATTACCACATAATCAAATGTAAAAATCACTCCATTAAAAGATTACCATTTATGTTTTTAATTATTTCTCACATTTCTTACTAAATTATGGATAAATTCTTATTGTAATTTATTTTTTATATTAACATAACCTTATTCTCAAATACCCCACCTCATCTAAGCGGAGATGAGTCAAGTTACATTTTGATGGTTCATCATGAAATAACCTAGGCTAGGTGGTTGGTTGATCTTATCCAAGAGATGTTGGATGCCACGTTGCATGTAGGGGATCTCATCTTATCTTAAAAAAATTTTAAAAAATCGCACATTAGATGTGGGGGGACCTCATCTATCTTCAAAATTCAAATAAAACTTATAGTATATTGACCAAGGAAAACATGTAATGTTCAAATCTTGATAATCCATTCTCCAAAATTTATTCAAGACATCATCCTACTCTTGTCCCGTATATCATGCCTTGGATAATTTGTATATTCTTCATATTTTGTACTCCACTAATTAAACTCAACTACTTCATTTTGGGATAATTTTAAAGATGATAGGAGTCTAATAATTCCTAATCAAGTAAACTCTAATCTCCTACGCCATCAATTCATCTAGCATAGAATTTTGAACTTCAAATATGATAGTTCTACTCTTAAAAGATGAATTTCAATGCAAAATTATTATTGAAAACTCTTAAATCTTGTAGCTTATATGCTGAAATATAGACCTTGTTAATAATATCAAAATGTTTGGTATGGTACAAGAATTAGTTTCTATTATTATTTCTTTTTATGATTTTTACTAATGCAAATAAGTATTATTGTATTTGTTACTAAATAGGTCAAGTGCAAGAGTGAAGACTTATGCAATGGAATAAAAGTGAAAATAATCACTACCAATCATGGAGAAAGTGATGGAACTGGCATTGTCACGAATCAACATGCTTCCACAAAAATGGCTAAAAAAGGAAAAGACAAGTAATTTTAATCTTTAGCTTTAGGTGTTGGGGACATCAACTACATATTATTAAGACACAAATAAAAAAGAACACAACTATATATGATCTAACTTCATCTATAGCTACATTTTCAAGTGTTATAGATAATGAATGCAACAACTGGTGTTAATCATTGATATCATTGAAGCGGATGCACAAATCAATAATTTGACTTCAATCTTGAGATTTGTCTAACTACTTCCATTCACTTCAACACTATGCACATCTCTTCTAATGTGTATTATCATTTTATGATATTCATTATCCCTTGCAATTAATTTGGTATTTTTCTTGGTGTCATTTTGAATTTATATTCTCTTTATTTTATGTTTTCCTCTAAGATAGGATACATCATCTTGCACACTTAGAAGTAAGAATAATTTTGTTTTTTTGATGAATATACCTTTTTCCATTAATTATAATATAAAAGATACATATTCACAAAAAAAAGGGGTTGGGGGATACAAGATCACCCCATGAGTTTAAATGGCACAAGGCTAAATCAACAACTATTCATAAAAAAAAATTATAAAAGCATTAAGTAGAAAGCCCTCAAGCTGCAAGAGCAGTGCTAGTTGAGGGTGGGTCTTTGTCATCAGAACCCTAGAATTCCTTGGGGTCATTGTTTGGCTCAATGGGAGCCCAATTGTCATCAATATCAGCATCAACATCTTTATCTTTGTCTTGTCTGGTCGGAGAAATGGCTAAATTCAATTGAGGGAAAGCCCATTTGGGTTCATGTTGTGTAGATGACCAACCTACGTCAGGGGCAACAAGAGGAGCCATTGGGGACCAGCCCAAGCCCAACCTCTGTGGAGGCAAGGCCGAGCAGTGACGACCACCAAAAACACTAGAAGAGTGGCAATGGGGCTAAGATTAGGGAGTATGTGAGTGGCATGTAGATCTGCTCCAGCCTTGCCGGTGACCACGAGGAGGAGTGCAATCATTGGATAAAGCATCCGAAGGTACTTGGGTGACTATACAGGGCACATTTCCACAGTGAGCTAATAACTCCTATAGGTGAGCAACCTCTAGCATGAATTTGTCAGTTTGTACTTGAATCTGCATCATAACATTATTACAGATACGTTCTTTAGAGTACATAGCAACATGAATATCAAGAAAGTTATGAGCGAATAAAATAGAATTGTGATCCTTCCAAATAGTAAACAAAATCTCCATTCTGAAAGCGTGTCAAATTTGAGCATATCTAAAAGGGAGCCTAAGTGGATCTCCCAGAACAACTATATGCCAAATGAAATCCTCTAGATGAAAAGGCTTGCAAAAATCATGAATCCAGAGACAATACTTTTGGGCTTTTCTACAGAACTAGAAAATGTGCAAGAAGCTCTCAGGCTAGCCACAAAAAGGGCATCGAGGATCTAGGATGCCCAAATGTTAGAGCCAAGGGCCCAAAGGCATGCTTGGAAGAGGAGGCACCAAGAAAAGTGAGCAATCTTTGGCTCTGTAATGGAATGCCACACTGTGGCAAATATATTGCTCCAAGTTTTATGAGAAGAATGCAAATGTCAGCACTGATTGAGAGTATCAACCATTGGACGATGAGGCACCAGCCACCGATACCCCAGGTTGGACTTGTAACTAGTCATACAAGTGGTAGGATAGCACTTCCAATCTTTCCACCATGGGTGAGATGACAAAATACCAAGCTTGTGTAACAAATTAGGAGGGATCGTAGAAACTAGAAGATCATCTAATTGTCAATCTGCACAGATAAGCTTGAATTGCACCTGCAAGTCCTCCTATGAGTGAAGGCTCATATAACCCAGGAAAATAAGTCCTTGGGAATTTTGATACCCCAACAAAACAAGCATAGAGCATTGGCTCCTTGTATCTTGGCTAAAGAAACACCTTGAGTAGCAAACAAGGAAGACCACCAAAGGTTTTGCTAGTTCATTGAGAGGCCATCTCTAAACCCATTACCTACCCAATGAAGCCAAGGTTTGAGAGCTTCTCGGGCTTTTTAAATTCTCTTAACAACAAAAGTACCCTAAATTTGAATAGGTTTAGGAGTCACAAGAAGGTTTTGAAAGCCAATCCCCTTCCAAGCAGTCAGATTAATTGAAAAGCCCTTTGTGCTAAGTAAGAATACTTTTAAAGTTATTTAAAATTATATGCTTTTTTAATTTTTGGGGTTTTTTTGTAACTTTATTGCTTTTGTGATGCTAGTTTAATAATGCCCTAACACTTAGTTACCCAAATTTAGTTCATTTCTCTTTTCCCTTAAAGTGACTTCAACTTGATTTCTTAATACATCAACTATATTGAAGGGGCTTCCAACTACTTATTTATTGTGTTGATGCCTCGTGTTCAACATACAACTAGACCAAATAAAATCTGTGTACTGCTACCCCATGCAAGAATATAGCTAGACCAAATTAAAGCTCCCTACCACTGCCCCATGCGTAGGTAGGGACTTCAGCTGCCTGTAGCCCTTGTTTTTTGAATAATTTCAACCATGGGAAGAAAATAAAAAAATCTCAAAAGTGTTGAAGCATTCAGAGAGAGAGCAAATAAAGTTTGAGTATAAAAATATAAATAAAAAATGGAGCATGGGAAATAATTATTCTAGATCAATTTTAATTTTCAAAATGAAATAAACATAAGGAATAAAAAATGGTGAGGCAATGTAATCGTTTTAAAAATAACTTGATGTTTGATTTAAAATTTAACTTAATATATTCAAAATAATTAAATAATATTATAGTTAAGATTCAATTTCTTAGGTTTTTTAAAGAGTTATTTACTTTCATTTTCTATTGTATTCATGCATAGTAATACAAATTGAATATTTAAATTAATTGTTTAATATTTTGATCTATTTGATTATAATGTGTTTTTTTTTAATAGTATATTTACATGTGAATTTGATTTATCATTAATCTATATTAGAGCATTTTTCTTAATTCATTGATACTCACCTCAAATTAGGATTAAAAAGAAAATATCATTAAGTTTAATTTGAAATATTTAATTTTTTTTTCCTTCCAAATTTAATTTTTAAATTTATTTAATAAAACATCATGTTATTTATTTTATTGGTGTATTTAACTTCGTATTTTTAATATGTTTTGTTTTTTTCATTATTTGTAATCGACATTCTATTCTATTTTCTCAATTAGGTGACAGTAATTTTTTTTAGTCCTTTATTAATTTTGACAAGTATTGGTTTAGGTTCTATTTTTTTTATGACAATGAAATGTCATGGACTATTGTCTTCATTTTATTCTTCTTGAAGTAATAATTAGATTTCAATACCATTTTTTAATAATATTGTTATCAATTTTTTATTAGAAAGTGTGAATCTACAAAAGTCCCTATTTCTTCCCTACTCAAGCATAATAATAATGTTCATGTTTTATCTAATGCATTAAACATTTTATGTTTATCATGACATATTGTCTTATTTAATTCAATATTATATTTTATCGAGCTACATCTATTGCAAAATCAAGTTGTTAATGTGTATTAAGGTATATGCATCTATAACTTATTAGATACTTCTTAAGACAACAACAATTAATGAGTACATTACCATCACCATTTTAAGGTATCAATGAATATACATTGAATTAGTCTCATAACTAGGCATCTAATCTAAATTTCTAATTATTTTGATTTTTTTATAGTATCAATGTGGAATACCACAAAAGTTATCTTCAACAAATGATGCATGAACAATGCAAATATGTTTCAACTAATCACATTCACATATATATTCCTATCAGCATATGCATTACACCTTTTTTTGAGTGAAAGTGTTAGTATAATATTTTAGAACATAAGCCTAAATCTAAAATAATAATGATAAGCTTCATGTCAAAAACACATTCTCTCAACAATGGGGTTGATTTCAATGGACAACTTTTAGATTTTATCTCGGTGATAAATATGAAAAAATAGAACCATCTCTTCTTGGCATTAAGTGCTCTAAAATATGGCCTAGCAAATACAAAGGCATTAAGATTGAACTCATCCAATTTTAAGCATAGGTGAATGAACTTCAAGACACAAAGTGACATACTATAAAGCGCACATGTCTAGGTCTTGGAAATTTTCACCACAAGCAAAATCCAAATCTGGATGCTAGCTCTAAATTAAGTATGGAGCATTTTAAGTCTACTAAAATTTATATTTTAGGCATAAATATATGTTTAATCCCTCTACTATGAATATGAAATAGTTACCAATTTTGATTCCCATATTTAAAACCTTCGTATTACAAATCATATTATATGCCAAAAACTACTAAACAAATTTTTTATATATGTCAAGAGAAGCTCACAAACATTAGGTTAGTAGCCCTTGAAAAAAGTGATATATTGAAGCTTCCCCTAAAGTTAATGAATAATAATTCAAAGCAAATAATGAAGCTTCCCTAGGAATATGCAAAATGGTAAGAAAATATCTTAGTATCAGAAGCAACATATTCTGAACCAATTCCAAGTAACAAAGCATTCCTAGAATGTGTGAAGATTTTTTTTGTCAGACTCTCACACCTTTTTGAATTCATTTTTTATGGCTTCCTTCAACAAGGTATTACATATATTATCTTCCTTAATGATCAGCTATCCCCACAATATTCTTGTCTTACTAGGAAGTCCATCATTTGCAAACTTTGGCAAAGGACTTTACCACTATAGACCCTATATGAGATGTTAAAGAAGAAATGGGAAGGCATTGACTAATTTTTTTACCTAGAGATATAGTTTTTAATACAAAATCATGGTCGCTATGGCCTTTGCATCAATTATTGGATTCCAAACTTTTGTCTTTCCAAATTTGATGATAGGCTCTTCCAATTCTAGATTCAACTTCATAAGTTATATTTGGAGTACATGGAATTATATATTATTGAAATCGTAGCCAATCAAATTAGCATCTTTTTTCATCTTGACAAATTAGCATTTCATTATCCAAACTTTCCATTCACATATTATGTCCTCATTGATGCTCCAAGAAGATACCAAAATATGGGAACAAGAAATGTTCATTGAGAATTTTAGGAATTTATTTTCCCATGGCTTTTCATCTTTTTACATCTCTTCCCATTATGTAAATCTTGAAGTTTCAAATACAATTCCACAAGATTCTAATTTTATCTTAAACAAAGACCAGAAATATCAAGAAATTATACCCTCATTTATGGAAATATTTAATAAGGCATATTGGATTTCCAATTTTTAATTAACTCACATGCACTTGATTATTTCCCCAAGCTCATAAATCAACTTCCAATCAAAGGTTAAAGTTGTTCTTTTTAAAAAATCAAAAAATAGATATTGCTTGCCTTATAGAAAGATTTATCATGAATTTATCCCCTAGCCAGATGGTATTAAATAATGTACTTGAAGATGCAAAAATATTGCATATAAATTCAAAGTTCTAGATCATGTATTAGAGAACCTAGCTAAGGTTTATTGAAAGCAATCACATTGAAGAGATGGTTGATGAAGTTATGTTGGAAGAGGATGAATATTGTCCTCAACCATAGTCACAACTTGATGAGAATGAATTTGATGGTAGCCCACATCATCCCAATTTAGGGGTTATTTAGGAGGAAGATCTATCACTTCATCAACATTTAACTCTTGTAACAACCCCTATATAAGCATCATTAGCTTCATAACCCATTTTTATTAACTACCATAAGGGTCTACAATGAGTGATGCCTCAAATAAGTTCTAAGAGCACTCAAATTTCAAATTCAACTCAATCTGAAGCTAATGGACAAAAAGGTAAATAAATCTCCTTATTACATTTTTTATAATATAACTACCACCAACACACAACAAAAGGATGTTAATCACATAAATATCAGCACTGAGGATTGGGATTTATTGATACTTTATGTTTTTTTTTGTTAATTTTAGTGATTTATTTTTTGTTTATAAGGGAACAATGCATACGGTTGGAGAATGATGTAGCTAACATTGATAGGACTGTAACTCCCTGGCTTGTTGTTACTTATCATCCACCTTGGTATAACAGTTACAAAGCTCATTATCATGAAGCTAAATTCATGCAATAGGAAATAGGAGAGCTTCTTTACAACTATGGCATTGATGTTGTTTTCAATGGTCATGTAAGTGTTTTATTCTCTATATGTTGTAGTCAATGTAAAAATTATGCTTAGACACCTTAATTATTAACCTAATATTACTATTGAGCTAGTGGGATACACATTTTTTGACCTCTTGAGAGGCATGTTAAATGTATGGATTCTTATCCTTTGTCCTTATGAATAGAAAGAAAACCAAAATGTTTTGAGAATTGATCTAAAGACCAACCTCCTTTCTAGTACTTTACCACCAAGTGACTTGTCTTGTAAATGATCATTGTTTCTTGAACATATTCTCATTTTATGGGCTTACTCAAAACCAAAATCCACTTTTGAATGTATACCTGTAAGTATTATGATTGGATGATGGAAAAATGAACCAAGATTTAAACTTAAGATTGATCACCCTCTTTCTAGTAGACTTTTCTATGTCTAAGCTACTCGTTCCTTATGTCACACATATTTAGTTATCTCATAGCCAAGACTCACTTTACTATAATGTTATAAAAGCTGAAAAGTTAAGGAACAAACCAAGGTTCTAATTTAAAACATAACTTTGGTTGGTTTCACTTTCATAAACTTGTAGCATAAGTATAAATCCCAACCTGCATTACTTTGGTTGATTATGAAGTTTTTTATGTTGCTTGTAGGTTCATGCTTGAGAGATCAAGTTGAGTTTTCAACTATACATTGGATCTATGTGGACCTATGTACATAATTGTTGGAGATGGTGCTAAATCATAGGTAACCTACATGTACATAGTGTTTATAAATAAAAAATAGAGGCTGATTATACACAAATCATAATAGAGGATTCATAGATAAGGTCATTTAGTTCTGTAAAATTGATTATTGCAATCAACATGACTAGACTTTAGGACAATACCTAAAAAAATCACACTTTCAAAATAATCAAAAAGTAGGGTCTTTTAACAAATGTGTTAACTAAAGTTTTAGACTTTCATTCCTTTGGGGATGAATAAGAATATGTGATACTTCAAAATATTTTCAAACGACTAGGCTTACATTTCATCATAGATTCCTATTTCAAAGAATTCAAGCTAGATGGAGTAGTTAAACAATTTGATAAGTAAAGACATTTTATGAACATCCACGATGACATTGATGCTATGGAAATAATTGATGGCTTTCAATCCTAGTTTTCTATAAAGGAACACTCCCTTTTAAGTTTTCACACCCTTTCTCAATCACAAGTTATAATTCAGCCATAATAAATCTTGCATATTAAACCTTGATTAATATGACTTCTTTTGTTAAAAGACTATGAAAATTTATGTTTCTAGCAAGCACTGTGTTTATTTCACTTAAGATTATCTTAAGAGGCTCATTAAATCCAACTAGAAATTTTCTTTTGGAATGAGAATTTGTGGTATGAAATACTTTGGAACTATCCCAAATACTACAATTGGAACTTACTATTACAAATAAACTAGGAAGCATAAAGGGGGACAAAGGCACCCATGATACCCTGTAATCTTCAAATGCTTCAAATTTTATGAGACGCATTTCCATTCTACAAAGAAGAGAAAAATATTATTTCTTTATTTGCATTAACCTATTTGTAGTACATGTTAAACATGTACAAGTAGATGAGACTAGTTAGAAAGTCATTATGTACAACATTTCATTAAAATCATTGTTAGAATCTTGGCCCAAGTTTTAACTACATTAATAGATATGAATATTTGACCTCTTATGAGAATTTTCCTAAATGATGAAATTCCTCTATAAGTTTGATTGAAGAGATCTCCTTAGCCAAACCCTCTTCTTTCCCCTGTTTTGTAGCCCTCATTAAATTTCACAATACTATATTGTGAAGGATATGTTGCATCTACTTAGTTTATTATTCTAGTGATGTAAATGAGAGGCTAGTGTCATATGACCAAAACTTAATGCTACGAAATCATGTACCAACAATATTAATAATCTCAAAACTAGAGACTGTTAGATCCCTCTTTTTATCTAGTTGCATAGGACCTATAACACCATTGAAATTAGTTTCAAGTATTGCCTTATGCAATTGTGCCCCTCCTTTCAAGAACATCAAAGCTGCTAGTTTTGAATTTTTTCAACTCTTATTTGATAGTGTGTACTATTCTACAAAAGAGAAATTGTCTCCCTAATTTAGAGAGTTATTGGTAACCTTTTTAACTCTTGTAAATTTAATTTATTTTCTTGAATTTGGATTTTTTTTTTGTCATAGGCCAATCAACTAGAAAGCATAAATATAATCCTATCATCAATACCAATTCCTATAGTTGTCTTCTTCTCAACACTAGGAACAACATGAGGTAATGATGTAAGCATTTATGGGGCATTTTCACTATAAGAAATCACAACAAAAGTATTTTCATCAATTTCAAGCATGCATCCAAATGATTGAAGTAATTTTGATTACTATATCTTCTTCAAGTAAGCTATGAATGCATTTGAAGGAACAATACTTGAATCCCTTCTCACATCTATAGATTAAGAGTAATCAATTTCCTCCTTGCATTCTTCACAATCTGCATGAAGCTTTGCATCTATTTTTTTTTGGGTCATTATTCTAGTTATGTGTTGTGATGTAACAAAATCAATAGGTCTAGATAATGATGCCATATTGAACAAAACTACTATTTGTTGGAAATATAATGTAGGCTAGGTTATTGAGAGGGGAGGGGTGAATCAAGAACCAATAGAACTTTAAACTTATTTCACCAATTAAACCATCGCCACATAATCTGATCTAGTTGCATGCATGAAAGAATGAAAGCAATAAAACATTCATAACACTTTGACACAAGATATGGTAACCCATAAACCTTCCAAATATAAAGTAAAACTGGAGTAGGGATGATACCCACAAGCTTTATGGTTGTAGTATAAAGTTGGCTTGTTAAGGCTTACAATTGACCAATTCTAGCGATCTGCCCTACTAGGATCAATAAGGATTGTTAGGTCAACCTTGTTAAAGGATTTACAAATATACAATATAGTATACACTTTGTTAGGAGATTTGGAATAATATTGTTAAGTCCACCTTGTTAGAGGATTTGACTGATGCACCTATTAGGATGAACCAATGAATGATATTTGATCTGCAACTTTGATTTGCTAAATGAGATTCCTTGAATTGCAATGATCACCTGACTATGATAGATAAGTCTCTGCTATACCTTATACTGCATGTAACCTTATTCAATTCACACTCATCTTCTTCTTGCTTGTTCTCATTCATATTAAATTTTGGATATGATACAATGTATGACATATATACTAGTCCACTTAATTGCCTTCTAGATTCCGCTTAATTACCTAATTCATCATAATTCACCAAGTTGGCCCATTGTTGTAACTCAAGTTCTGTAGACAACTCGGTGATGTTCTGACACTCGAAAAACATTGTCAACACTTAGCAGACTCTGGCACTTGACTGATTTTGAAGCTAGGTCCATACTGATCACTTCAAGTAGTAGGAACTCAGTCAAAATTGTATGACTCAATGAATACTGAGAAACTTGGTAGATTTTGAAATGCTTAGTTGATACTACAATGCTCAATCAACACTGAATTCACTTGGTTAACACTGTGAGCTCAGAAGATACTGATGTACTTGGTTAATACTATAGATATTAGTTAACACTAAGATCTTCATCACTTCTACTAGAAAGCTCAGTAGACTCTACTACACTTGAGAAATATTGTAAACTATCTCAGATGCTTGGTAGATATAATGAAGCTTGGCATGAACTGCAATGTGACTAGTTAGCTCAATAGCAATTGAAACACTTGGTTAACACTGCTAGAAGAATGATAAGCTCGGTAGAAATTGTAGAGCTTGGTAGCAATGAAACCAACTGACTAGGTGTTAAGTCACTAATAGAAAAATTGACCTTAATGTTAACAATCTCCCCCTTTGGTATTAGTGACAAAAATACTTATCATACCAATAATCTAAATCTCCAACTTGGTTTTGACTAATGTCTACTATTGTAGCTCTATAACCTTTTACTCTATTTTTACTCTATTTTTTTATTTTTCAAAATTACTTTTGTAAACTATTTTTTGCTTATCTATACATGTGGTTCCTATCATATTACTACTCCCCCATACATATATCTAGAGTATGATAATATTCTCTCTCTATACAATAATCTTCTCCCCCTTTTTTGACATATATACAAAAGGTGCAAAATATTTACAAGTTAATATCAAAATGTGACAAGAAATCACTATGTACCTTCAAAATTATTGTCATGGTCTTGTCATAATTCTCTTACAATATCTTAGATGCATGCAAGGCTATCTGTACTTCTTCTAAAAGTTCCATCATGTGATAAGCTATGGAAAAGTTATTGTCATGGATCAATGTCTTTGCATGTGCAATGTGCTTTTTCAGTGCATCCATGTTGGGAAGGATCATACCTTGAATATCTTCAAGTGTGGCCCTAATCCTAGCTTCTTCCCTTAGTAATTTTTTATAAAGATCTGTCAAGTACCTAATCTTCACAAAACATGCAAGGCTACAACTGGGATCAAGTGATAATTGATGTGCATTTTCCTTCAAGTCCTCATCTATCTTGGATAGTTTATCCTTGATTTCCATAGAAAAGATAGATGTATCATTTAACTTAACAAATAAAGAAACAACATTATTTTTAGATACTTAAGTGTATAAAGAATAGCAGATAATTCTAATTGGCTAATAACTATCTTCTATGCTACCTTCTCCAAAACTTTGTTTCCAAATTTTCTCTTTGCCTTCTGTAAAAGTTTTTCTTGTCCAAATCTTCATTACATTTGTGAACAACTTCAACAAGTTGATCCAAAATTGGTTGCTTCTCATCAACCTCAATACTTAGTGCATCAATGAATATGCTTTTTATATCCTCAAGCACTAGATTCTTATTTTTCTTCTCTTCTCTGAGCTTTTGTTGTCTTACTCTCTTCTTCCACAACTCTCCAAGGGTATCCATTTGATTAGGATTTAGATTGGAAAGATCCCAATATGGTATCACAATGTCCTCCTTTAGATCAATTTCTTTAGTAGATTCTTCTACTTATTTTCCCTTTTCATTCTGAATAGCAGAAGGAACAATTTCCTTTCCTTTGCTCAAAACATTTGTGCTTGGTTGAGGATTGACTTCAACTGTCATTTAACTTGTTTTGGATACACTTGGTAATGAAACAATAGTATAATTAGTAGAAAAAATAACAAAAGTAGAAGAAATAATATTAATAGCAAAAATATCTTGATGTAGCTCGGTAATGCTTGATGCTGGAAAGAATGGAGCCTGCTACATGGTAGATGAAGAGATGGTAACTTCGCTCATCATAAAACTTGGTAATGTTGCTCCAAAGATTAGTTGGGTGCTTAGTAATGCAGTTTTTACCTCAACCAACTTAGTAGAAGCTTTCTCTAAGCTAGGTTGCAATAAGTCTTTTCTCAGAGAATAAGGAAAGGAGCCCATAACCTCTACTACTATCTTTACTACATCAGATTCTTGAATAATCTGAACCTTAGGAAGATCTCCTTCTATAGCTTCTTTCTCTTCTTCATTTTCAGCACCAACATTATCACTATCATCAATTTCTACATCTTTATTATCTTTTGCCACAACTTCTTCATCATCATCCTTGTCATCAATCTTCACAACTTGATCATTGGGTTTGTGCATCCCATAGATTTTTTTCCATGCAATAGTATTTGATTTCACAATTGACTCAATATCCTTTGATAGGATCAACAATGCAATGAACTTTGGTTTTAGTTTTGTTTTATTCTCCCTTAATGGTTTCTTTACCTCTTTGTCATAAGACTTGACATGAGTTGTCTCAAGGTCTATTCTTTGATGTCTCTTGAAACATTTACTGCATTTTCCCATACCGGTGCAACTAACTTGAGAATTGCATCAGGAACTTGTGCTTTTAGCTCATCAGGAGATTATTTTCATTTAACCATATTTGCCACTAGGACAACCTCTATCAGTTTCTTTTCTTCTACACTCCTAGTGTCATACTTAAGAGACTTGAAGTATGCAATCCACCTCCTTCTTCTATTCTTTTTAATATCTCTACAAATATAGGGGAAACCTTCTAAAATATTATTTGTTCAGCTTCATCTTCATCCTCTCCAAGATTTAGTTTCTTTCTGGAATTTGTTGCTCTTCTAGTGAACATAGTGGGGGATGATTTTGTAGGTTTGGTTATGATTACCTTTCCTTTCTTCTTGGGAGGCTGCTCCTCTTTAGGTTCGTCTTCCTCTACATCTTCTTCTTCAAGGTCATCACCTTGTCCTTCAGTTATCAAGAGAGGGGAACTAGAAGATTTGGTGGCCTTTAGTAACTTCTCCACTTTCTTCCTTCCTCTCTTCACTGCTTGAGGAAGCTTGATTTGAAGTTCAATTTTGGCTTTAACCTCCGCATAGGTGCCAAAATAATGTGCCTTGGGGTCTATTAGATCATTCAAGAGAACCTCAATAATGTTCTTGGTTCCATCTATGTTAAACTCATATCCCAGGGGTTAACTCATATCCCAGAGGTTTAACCCATGCCACCCTTGGCCTTACTACCTGAATATAGACCTTGTCACAGTCAACCAGAAAATAGATATCCTATTCATAGTCCACTACCAACTTCCTTGGTATTCTGAATCTATTTTGCATTTTCTCCTTGAAGGACTCAAAGTAGTTATCCATTATACTTTCTAAATTTTCACCCATCTCTACTATAAACTCATTGATTTGATATAACACTGGTGTGTCTTTCTTCCATACCATACTTCCTTTTGAAGGAAAAAACTTTTGTACATAGAAGAATAAACAAGTCAACAAAGAACCAAAATTACATGGGTTGTTATTTGAGACTTGGATTCTTTCCATGTTCTTGCTGAGTTGAATCAACTATAGCTTAGCAAGGTCAAAAGATAGATTTTTCTTCACCACCTTCAACGCTAGGTCAACATCTTGGCATGATATGTTGTTCAGAGGGCTCTAGTTGTATATCTTATGTTCTATCACATGGATACCAAACTTCAACTCCATGTTTGTGACACCATTCAACTTCATTCCTCTTTCATCCTACTTAGCAAGAGTTCTCTTAGCCAATTCAACCCGACCTAGGGTTTTCCTGACCTTTGCCTTGTTCAACATCGGCAACTTGATTATCATGTGGATCATTTTCTTCATAATTTGGATAGGGTGATCATTTTCTTCATAATCTGGATAGGGTGATCCAACGACAAATGCATTTCATGAACTCATCTCAAAATGAACGTAATCCATTTTCCTTGAAAATCTCTTGGCATATGCAAGATATGCGTCAAACCCTTCATTTCTAGATGTTTATGCTCAGGTTTCAAAACACCATCCACACATAGCTCATTGAATGTCTGGTTCATTTCTAGGGTTCCCAGTTCTTGAATTGAGTAGTGATAAAATGACCTAATGTCATGAATGAGAAGTACCTTTGGTGGAATCTAATATTGTGCTCTAGCAAGGTCAAGTGCCTCTACAACTGCTAGACTCAACTTAAATGTGGGAGCCTTGCAATCAATTCCATGAACCAACATCTTCGAACCTTTCTTCACCTTACTATTGGAAGATGCCATTCTACTCGATAGGGTTTTGAACACAAGATAAATCTTCAATAACAACTACTTTGAATCACTCGGGAGCTCTGAAATTTCTCTTTTCTATACACTTTAGAAATTTTTTGTGAAAAAATACATTCAATTTTCTCATTTTAACAACATTTTGTCTTTATGATCACCATTAATGCTTTGTACAAATGTTTTCTCGGTGATAGGTTGTCCTCCACTTAGTTTGGTCTTTATTTCTTGGAAGACACCTTCAACTTGGTAAGGTTACCATCACTCAGTCTAAATTTGGTACTCAATAGAGTCACCAACTCAACATCTGCATCTAGAACTAGGTAAATATATGCAACCTGACCTTGCTTGGTAAGGTCTTGCAACTTGACCTTGCTTAGTAAGGTCTTCAATTGTCATCATAGCTCAGTGATCCTTGTGCATCTTAAATGTTGATATGGATTTTATTCTTGCTAACTGGAATTGGTATGGGATGTCTTCTTTTGAATCTTAGTTCCAGTAATCTCCATGGATCTAACTTGAAATAGTTGAGTCACCCAACTCATTTACTTGGGTGTCAATAGTTTCATGACTTTGGCTTGCATTCTCTAGAGATTTTTGCACCCATTGCTGCCTCATTTTTTTAATGATATTGTTAGCCTTTGTTTTCTTTTCATCTTCAATTCTTCCTCTATTCATATAGTTCTTGGCAAGATGTCCAAGTTTTGTACGCAGAAAACACCTTTTTGTATTGTCTCTCTTCCTTGTGTGATATTTTATACAAAATTTTTCAGTGTGTCCAAACTCACCACAATAGTGACAACTACATCATGTATTGTAGTCTAAACCAAATATTTCTTTCACAATTTTCCTTATTAGGTTCCACTTCTTGGTCTTGCATTCTAAAGATTTATGTCCTTGTTTGTTGCAATTGTGACACTTTCCTTCAAACTTAGGTTTCTTTGTGCATTCACTTGCTCTGTGTCCTATTGTGTTGCAACTGTAGAACTTTCCATTGATGCTTTACCATTTCTCCAACACTTATTTGATGTATGACCTATCTTACCACAATGAATACAAGTAGGTCTTTTATTCTTTTGAGCTATTTTTTGAGATGTTTACCTTCATCTATATATCCTAATCCAACTTTACTTTTATGTCTATATTGACTTTTCTCATTCAATTGATTCATGCTTTCTTGAGATTTCATCATTCTCTCATTGGTTTTCTTTTCCATGCTAAGATCATTCTGCAGTCTTTCATTTTCTGACCTTAGGTTCATAAGCTCTTGATTTGCATCATTGAGTTGATCAATAAAGTCTATTTACTGAAGAGATAGTCGTTGAATTTCATTTTCCTTTTCTTCTATTTCTTCTTTGCTATTGTCCTTTTGTTCCATGACTCCACACACTCTAACTAATTGGATTTCTTTCTCTCTTTTTAGATTTCTAACTTCTTCTTGAAGATTGAGATTCTTCTCAAGAAGGTCTTTGATTGTTACATCAACTTTTTTCTGAACTTCTTCTTAGCATAAGTCTTCAATTCTTTCTTCAATGTAGAGATTGTCATTAATCTGTGCTGATAGATCTTTCCTTCTTTACAAGGATTGAGAGAGTTGCTCCTTTTCTTTCTTGAGTTGTCCAATAGCCAATTCCATATCCAAATTTTCATTCTCAGTAGCCTTTTCTAGCCTATATACCTCCATTGCCTCTGATATTTTCTTAAGTTGTTAATCTTTTGATGTGAGAACCAAACTCTTTGATACCAATTGTTGAAAATATAAGGTAGGCTAGGTTACTGAGAGGGGATGGGGTGAATCAAGAACCAATAAAACTTTAAACTTAATTCACCAATTAAACCATCATCACATAATCTAATCTAGTTGCATGCATAAAAGAATAAAAGAAATAAAACATTCATAACACTTTGACACAAGATATGGTAACCCAGAAACCTTCCGAATAGAAAGTAAACCTGGGTGGGGATGATACCCACAAGCTTTATGACTGAAGTATAAAGTTGGCCTATTAAGGCTTATAATTGACCACTTCTGGTGATCTTCCCTATTAGGAGAAATAGGGACTATTAGGTTCGTCTTGTTAAAGGATTTACAAACATACAGTGAAGTATGCACTTTGTTAGGAGATTTGGAATAAGACTACTAAGTCCACCTTGTTAGAGGATTTGACTGATGTACTTGTTAGGATGAACCAATGATTAATCTTTGATCTGCAACTTTGATTTGTTGAATGAGATTCCTTGAATTGCAATGATCACTTGAATATGATAGAAAAGTTTTTGTTATACCTTATACTACTTGTAGCCTTCTTCAATTCACATTCATCTGCTTCTTACTTGTTCACATTCATATTAAATTTTGGATATGATATAGTGTATTACATATATACCAATCTACTTAATAACCTTTTGAAGTCGGCTACAATTATACCAAATCCATCATAATTCACAAAGTTGGCCCATTGGTGTAACTTAGATTCTAAAGACAACTCAGTGATGTTCAAACACTCAAAAAACACTGTCAACACTCGACAGACTCTGGCACTTGGCTGATGTTGAAGTTTGGTCCATACTGATCACTTCAAGTAGCAGGAACTAGATCAACACTGTATGACTTGGTGAACATTGAGAAACTTGACTAGATACTAAAATGCAAGTGGTTGATACTGTGATGCTTGATCAACACTAAATTTACTTGGTTAACATTGTGAGCTCGGTAGATACTGATGCACTAGGTTAACACTACAAAACTCAGTTAACACTAAGATCTTCATCACTTCTACTAGAAAGCTTAGTAGAGTCTACTACACTTGGGCAGTACTATAAATTGTCTCATATTCTTGGTAGATACTATGAAGCTCAACATGAACTACAATCTGACTATTTAGCTTAGTAGCAACCAAAACACTTGGTTAACACTACTAGAAGAATGATAAGCTCAATAGAAACTGTAGAGCTCAGTACCAATGAAATCAACTAACTAAGTGTTAAGTCACTAATAGACAAATTGACCTTAATGTCAAAAATATTACTAAGGAATTCATTATGTAAACCCAAAAAACTCAAATCAAGAACTGCTCAATCAAATTTTCAATGAATAGGTTGAGCTGATATAAATATCCAAAAGGCCTCAAGAACACATTTGAGAATTTGGCACATTTTGAAAACTTTTATCCCCATGGTCAAGCAATTATGTATTCATTGATAAACATGCCACCCTTAAATATGAAAATACTACATATTCTTATAGGACAGCATGACTACAAGTGCATATATAAAACTTTGCCTTATCATTGTATTAAATCCATATATAAACCTATACATGTTGCAAATATAAATTATTATTTAATAGAAAAATCAAATCGTGTCTTCATATATCAAAAGGTTGTGCTTTATGACCATAAGTGCTAAATGCCAATCACAAGAACTACACCGTATGTTATTTTCCAACTCTCTTGTCCTACTACAACATTAACATATGAAAAGGTACTTAAGAAAACATAAGACTTTAGAAACAGAAAAGAAACATTGGGTAGGATTCCTTCATATTGATAATTTAAGTCTTAATTTTAAATACTAATACTACCTAAGATGTTAACTATAAGGAAGAAAAATCCTTGAAAAGAAAAATCTCTTAACAACCTTTTAGAAATAACATATCTCATAAATATGGATTGAAAGAGCCCTTTTTTTCATGATTTGATAATAAACTTTGATTCAAACGTTCAACTGTTGTCTTATCCTTGTAGAATATTTCTAGTTAGAAAAATTTATTTTTGCATTGCTCATTAGCTAGGATAAAACAACTTTACAATATTAGCATAACTGTTATTGTATATATTTCTCTCTCTAAAAAGAGTCATTTTACAAAGAAAGCATATATTCTTACCATATTTTATAGATTCATACAATATGTTAGTCCCAAAAGAAGGGCTATCTATATTTTATTTCAGTAGCCTCCTGACATTCTTATAACAGTGAGATAAAAAGTGGGACGAAGAAGTGAGCAATTATAGTATACCTTAAATAAACATGGCTTCATGGGATTCCATGATTATTGCACATAAAGAGTACATTTTTCAAAGGCCAAAATTCACAACTGCTTCTGACATTCTCTCAAATAATAATAATAAGTTTGAGGATATAACTTGAACATAGTATGCACAAAATGAATTTGAGGAAAATATTCCAGACTAATATATAATGGAATTAAAATAAGCATTAAGGAGAAACAAAAAATGTCTACTCTAATTGTAAGGTTTTCTTAATGGAAATTAAGCCTCCATATAAAGTGTTCAATGGAAAGACAAATTCTCTCTTTAAAAATATGGATTCTTTCTTATATCCTTAAATAACATTCGTAGATCAAATGAATGGAAGGTGGTTTTGATCAAAACACATACATAATGGACAAACATAAGTAGAAAAAAGGATTTGTGGGTTGCTATTAGTCAAAAAAAAAAGAGGTGTCTATGGATCTATTATTGATAGACTCTTGGTAAAGA